>PVJA010006108.1:45822-75222 GCA_004027025.1 Myocastor coypus
AAAAAAAAAAAAAAAAAAAAAAAAAAAAAAAAAAAAGATGTTGCAAATACAAAAGAGATAAAAGAAAAACAAAACTAATCACGAAGAAGTAGGAGCCATGACTTCTTTAGTCAACAAGCACAGCACACCATCCTGGTTGCCGTGGAAATCAAGAAAGTAAACAGAGAGGAAAAAAAGAGTGAGGCTGAACATTTCTTCTCTATAACCAGGAAGGATTCCTTGGCTAGGCTTATTAACAAAGCTCTGTATTTTTTTCCCCTAATCTTTGGTCTAACATGGAAATAATCTTGCCACTTCATAGCGAGTACAACAGATCAGTACGAGTCTGATCTGTGTAGTGAAACCCTATAGAACTGGTACTAAATATATAAAAAAGAAAAAAATAATAATTCATGTGTTCTTGTGCTTTACATTGTCTCAACGATTCCTAGTTAACTTTTCATTCCTTTTGATTATCTTTTTTTATTCTCTTTCAATTACTTAATCTCCAATATCACGGCTTCAAGTTTACCCAACTTTTATTGCATTATTGAGCTGGCTTTAAAAACTCTTGATTGAGTTCACCTGCTCCATAATTATATTCTTCACCTCCAGAAATTATTTTCTTTGTTATGGTTCCGTTGCCTTGACATTCAAAAAAGAACCAAACCAATGCCATTTTGCATTCTAGTGTCATTCTAAAGCTTAAGTTTCTGTTTTCTTAGGATTTTGTAAGTTTGTCATACATACAGAATCCAATACCACCCAATGTGTTTTGTCGTAAGACTGCTTGCTCCCTATGTAAAATGTCAAACACCTTTTTCCTATGTCTCAGTCTAAGTCCATGCTCTGTAGCAATATTTCCCTGGTTGCACTAAATAGTATCAGGAAAAGAAAAAAAAAAAACAGCAAAAACAAAACAAAATAAAAATGATGAGCCCCAGATTAAGAATAAGACCTGAAAGTAGAGCAGTATAAATATCTCCTCCCCCATGCTTTTCATGTTGGTGCCCTCTCATGTGTCGGGCCCTGACCACAGGCTAATAAATTTCTTTGCCTCTATATCCAGCCTCCATAGGTAACTCAATTAGATAAATGGGCCTGGCACAATGGTTGTGTTACCTGTGAAACCTGAAGGAAAACTAAAGGAGGTAAATGTTTCCAATATTATCTCAAAAAGGAGGGCACTTATGTCTTTCTAAGAAACTCGCATGTCTAGGAGAAGTGTTGCCTATATCCGGCAATGGAGAACTCGACTTTTAGCCCTATTTCAAATACAAGGTATGGAAACACTGGTAAGCAACCACACATAGACGTATTGTTGTTCTTTATCTCGATGTAGAGCTCCTTCTGCTATCTGGAATCTGGCTGTCAAGGAGCTGAAAGACAGAAGGAATAGCTGGAAAAGCTGCCCGTGTCTGACAGATGATTTAGTCTCAATATTTTACTCCCATTTTCTACCTTTAGAACAGAGAGTTGGAAGGAGTTTCTTCCTTTTCCAAAAGGGTAGGGAAAAGCAGATTGTCGTCTCTACAACCTGTCCCCAAACACTACAGTTTTGATTCAGTCTCCATACATGATTTTTACTACTTTCAGAGTTCAGTTTTGCCAGAGAAACTGTGCCCTGTCTTTAGCTGTCCCCGCATTCCCCTTTTTGCGCTATAGCAGTTGAATCTGAAGATGATTTTTGTTTTGTTTATTTGTTTGTTTTTTATATTTCAGGGAAGGGTCTACAGGGTGTTTAGGGTCTCACTAGTAGATCAGACTTGTGGTGGTCTGCCTGTTTACAGCCACCCAAGAGCTGGGATTACAGGCGCACACCACTATGTCCAGTCTCAGTCTCAGTCTCAGCGCGCCCTGGGGCCGGGGCTGGCAAACCAGCCTGGAGATGGAACCCCAGCCCCTGCGCCTGCTTGCAGGAAGGTTAATCCACTGAGCTATTTGGCCAGCTCTGAATCTGAAGGTTTTTTTAATGAACCTAGGCTAAAAGTCTTATTTCTTCACTGGAAAAGATTGTCAGACTTTATTTGTTCTGACGAAGTGCTAGGAAAAAGAAAGGTTCTCCCTAATGGGAAAGGCCTCAGTCAAGGCTGTCTTGTATTAACTTTTACAATAGGGCCTTTTGGTGTTCATTTTCCTCTCCTTAATTTACAACAGCCTTTAGCATCTAATGAGCCCTCAGGGAATCTCAGAGTGAAATCTAACTAATGGCCAGGGTCAATGTTTTTTCCTTTTCCTCTTTGCTCTACTGGACCTGTGAGATTCGGATTAGTGCACTCACTTGGCTTGTTGAGAATAGATGAACCTGTTCCAAAAACAGTGCGGCAATAATGGATCCCTGGAGTTACGAGAAGTGTGACTATCAACCAACATATTGAGGACAAAACTAATAAGGCAAAAAGTAGTTTTTCTGTGATTCTTTGGGGGATAATTCTCAGGATTTTCAGCAGAAAAGGTAGGAGTACAGCTTTGGGCATTGACTTACGGTGGTGGAAAGGAGTGGAACAGAGGTTTTTTTTTTTTCTTTTTTTTTTCAAAAATAGAAATGGTTATGGTAACACCAGGTTCCACTGAATTCAGGTAGGGAACAGAGAGAAATTAAATGAAGAGACTACTTGAATTTTCAGATAAAGAAGTCACCAGAAATTACTTTGGAAATGCTCGAATTTTCTGATGTGCTTTAGCCTGCCCATGTAGTTAATTGTTGATGGTCAAAAAAGGATATGTCAGAGAAGACATCAGCCATAAGATTATTGTTTTATTAGCATTTTATGGTTATTAGTATTTTATGATATGCTTGGCTTTTTTTTTAGAAAATAGGAGATAGTATATGGCTTAGGGGGCAAAAGGAACACTAACTGAGCTGCAATAAGCACAGGGAAGACTTCCGTCAAGTGCTATATCCTCTCTAGAGCTATGCTGACTGCCTTTCTACCCTCTTTGAAAGGTTGAAGCCATTAGGAAAAATTCCTAAATAATTTGAAAACAAAAGACAGATAGCCACATCTCTCTGGTACTGATGGTTTTCAATTCTTAATATATTCATCTTCTATTCTCTAACGTTATGAGAAAGTATTATCTGGTGAAAAAATATATTAGAAAAAATCTAAGTAGTAATATGAGATAATTGTCTAATGGAGCTACCTTTCTTTACAGAACATACGTCTTTTCTTTTTTTTTTAATCACTATCCTAGCATTCTGTGGACAAATCATTTACTACTTAAGCTTCAAAGATGGAAACAGAGGAGGTAAATAAGTTGAATTTCCCAAGGGAAATCCTGGTGATAACCATTTTGTTATTTATCATTTCATGTGGATATTATGTAAACAGCCAAAGTTGGGGGGCACTGTCTGGAAATTCATTAAGATTAGACCTGGTTCTTGATTGCAACTAATCAATAGGGTGATAGGTTGTCCTGTTGTGTTATAATAACAATGGAACATGATCCAGTAAGCTGCAGACCACATAGCTGTTCCCATAATCTGTTTTCAAAGATAAGAATACCATTATTCTGGCTTTAGATAATGCCTTTAAGTACATGCCTGTTAAAATTTTAATTCAACATTTAATTACATGCTACAAAATATTTAATAAATTAACTAACCAAATAGTTTCTAAGTGGTAATTTAATTTTATATTTTTTGAAGAAAACATTATTTTCCCACAGCATTTATATTTTAATGTGTAATGAAGTAAGCAAATATCTAGGAATTAATAAAATTGTGCTAAATAACTTTAAGAAAGGAAAAATTTATATCACTCTTATGTTTGGAGCCCAGAGTAATATGAGGTTGAAGTTCCTATCTGAGTGATCAAGAGTGAATCAAAAGTGCATAAAGATCTTCCAGACAAAGGGAAAACGAGGAAAATCACAGAGGAAAGGGCTACAAGTTAAGAAAACAGTCATTCTGCAGAAAAACTGTCTTATTGTTTAAGCACTTTTGAAAAGAAGAACTGACTACATGAAGAGAGCAAGGTGATTGACTGTCACTCCTGATAAGATTGGCACTTTGCCTCTATGGCCTTAAAAATGTATAATATTAATAATAAAAGTTTTAAGTTATCAATAAATAAAGACATTAACGAATGAATTAGTGGAAGTGGCAACTTGTCTGTTCAGACAATAAAGAAGTTCTACCCACTTTCTTCAAATGATTTTTTAAAAATTTGTATGTATGTATATATGTATTTGATACAGTCTTACTGCAGTTCAGGCCCATAGTGATCTTCTTGTCTCAGCTTCCCCAGAGCTGGGATTATGGGTATGGTGGGGCACACCTCACTTTGGGGTTGGCATGGCAAGCTGGGAGTTCCAGGACCAGTGCAGCATATGATACCAAGGTTCAAATTTGTGTTCTTAAGCTTGGGTCACAGAGCCATTTCCTGATACCTCTTCAAATGTTTTGTTGGAGGCTTCTATCAGTTTTTTAAACTCAAACTTTTTAGTTCAATAAACAGAAAAGGACCTGCCCACTGTTAAGTAATGAGAATAATGAGGCACTGCACATTCTCAGTCAAGTGTCCTCAATACAACAGCAAATTCTAGCAGAAATGCCAGGAAAGTGGGATGAAGAGATACAGTGGTTTCTATGGAAGATCAACCTTATGGCTTAGATTATTTCATTTTAAAGTTTAAATGACAATTCCCATAGATTTCTACACCAATTCCATCTTTCTGACAGATTGAGATATATTGTCCCACCAATCTGTGAAAGCTTTAAGTGTCTCTAGAACTACTTAACATATACTCACTCTCCATATACACCGGGACCCTTCCAACTCCTCTCTATGAGGAAGGTGAAAAGGTTATACGATTAGATGAAAGGATGAGATAAAATGTTCACACTATTATTGCCATTTGAAGGGAGCCCAAATAAGAACTGGATTAGGATGTTGGTCTAATAGATTAGCGACATTAAAATGACAGGGTTTAAACACAGAAGTATAAAACCTCAAGTGAATACACATTAAAAGCATATCTAAAAGGAAACCAGAAAAAGCTTCAGCTGCTTGCTAAAAATTAAACATGCATGTAGCAAAAGCTGATGCTTACTAAAAGCTTCCAGTGTGTATATACTCAGATAAAGTAATTTAGTTTTCATAAAAATCATGTGATAGGGGGTGGGGAGATAGCTCCGTGGCACAAGCACCTGCCTGGCAAGTGCAAGGTCATGAGTTTGAACCCCAGACCCGCAAAAAAAAAAAAAGAAATCTGTGAGAGGTATTATTCTTATCTTCATGTTGTAGAGCAAGATAAAACTCACAGAGGATTATATTGATAATTAAAGGTAGAGGATGGACTGTTGCATGGAATATTTTCATTTTTTTCCCTAATGGCTATTTGAAAGACATTACAAAAGATCACTAAAAAGACATAAGAAGATCATAAGAAAGAATGTATACAGTGGCCTGGGTTCGAACCCAAGCATGCTGTGCCAGCCTCACCCACGGCGCAAGGTTAGACAGTGACTGAAACAGCGACTGTAATCTCAGCACTTTGGCAGGCTGAAAACAGGAGAATCTACCTGGTGAGACCTTGTAGATCTTGTAGACCCCATACTTGATAAAGAGAAAGAAAGAAAGAAAGGAAAAAAAAGAAAGAGAGAGAGAGAGAGAGAGAGAGAGAGAGAGAGAGAGAAGGAAGGAAGGAAGGAAAGAAAGAAAGAAAAAAGAAAGAGAGAAAGAGAGAAAGAAAGAAAGAAAGAAAGAAAGAAAGAAAGAAAGAAAGAAAGAAAGAAAGGTGTTTTGAAACAGCACTATGAAATTACGTGATCAGTAGGGCATTTTCTACTGCCTACAACAATTCCTTATTATTTCTCTGGTTTGTTGTTCTTTATAGTGAAGCTCCTTGAATCTGTCTTGGTACACAATCTGGTTTTCTTTTTGTTTGTTTGTTTCTATTATTCTTAGGTTAATCTCTGGGATCAAGTAAGCCAAGCTAATTTCTCTTCTGTCACAGAATTCCTGTTGTTGGGATTCTCCAGTCTTGGAAAAATCCAGCTCATTCTCTTTGCTCTTTTTCTTTGCCTGTATATGATCATCCTGAGTGGAAATATCACAATCATTACTGTCATTCGCCTGGACCACAGTCTTCACATTCCAATGTACTTTTTCCTAGGGGTCCTCTCCATCTCTGAGACATGCTACACCTTGGTTATCCTGCCCAAGATGCTCATAAATCTATTGTCTCTGCTTCAGACAATCTCATTCACCAGCTGTGCCGCACAGATGTTTTTCTTCCTTGGTTTTGCTATCACTAACTGTATGCTACTGGGGGTGATGGGTTATGATCGCTATATTGCCATTTGCCATCCACTTCGCTACCCCATCCTTATGCGCTGGGAGGTCTGTGGACAGCTGGCAGCTGTCTGTGCTGTGATTGGTTTTATGCTATCACTTTTAGGCTCCTTCTTAGTCTTTGAACTTCCGTTTTGTGGCCCAAATAAGATCAACCACTACTTCTGTGATATCTCACCAGTTATCCAACTTGCTTGTACTGATACTTATATCAATGAGCTAATCATCTTCATCGGTGGAGTTCTAGCTCTTATGGTGCCTCTGACTTTTATTTGCTTCTCCTATGGCTTCATTGTTCATACCATACTGAGAATTCCATCAGCTGAAGGCAAGCGAAAAGCCTTTTCTACTTGTGCTTCCCATCTCACCGTGGTTATTGTCCACTACGGCTGTGCCTCCTCTGTCTACCTGCGACCATCAACGAAGTACTCATCTAGTAAAGACAGGCTGGTAACAGTGACCTACACTGTTGTGACCCCATTACTGAACCCCATGGTGTATAGTCTCAGAAACAAAGATGTTCAGATGGCCATTCGGAAAATGATCAGCTGGAGAGGATTTTATCCTAAGACTATAAAATGAAGGTATTTTGCACCTGAGGAAACACCCTTTCTGAGCACAGTCATAATTAGAATGCTGGTGATAATCTTGCTTTTCCCTTTTAAGACATGTAATACAGGATTACCACAGCATGACTGTGGTCAGCTTTGTGCGTTGGCTCTAAACTTGGGTTTACTAAAGATCAGTCCAAGCCTCAAACACTTGTTTCCACTTTGCATAAATAAATATTTTGATTTCTTGGGATAGCAAATGATGTTTCTTTATTATTATTGCTTTTTTTTCTTGTATTTAGGACAGGGTCTACAGGGTCTCAGTATGTAGATCAGATTAATAGTGATTCTCTTGTTTTCAACTTCCAAAGCACGGCGATTACAGGAGAGGGCCATCACGCCCAGCCTCAGGTGGGGCCGGCTGGACACACCAGGGATCTAAACCTGCGCCCTGTACTCTGCCTAAGCAGCTGCTTTAGTTCATAGCTTTTTCATCATAAAGAAAAAATGAAACATTGTGGACTGTTCAACTATCACAAAATTTACATGACTCAGGAAAATCTTAGTAAGGCACCTCCCAAAATAAATGATATATTAGAAATTTATCACCAACTATGAACTACTAGTATTGGAAGGAAACTGCATTTATTACCTCCACGATTCGGTTGCTTTAGGAACGGCAGCTGAAGTGTTCCATCTTGGCTGACACTGAATAGGATGAGTTTTCACTGTTAAACTTTTCTAAGCATTATTTTAAAAATTTGGCTTTTATATGTCTTTCTTTCTCTGTGTTATCTCTGAATATGTATCTGATATTTCACCAGTGCAAAAATCAAAATACTTGAAGATTTTACTTCTTTTTTCTTTAGGATGAATTAATATTTAGTAATGAATTAAATACCTTTTAAATGCAGAAACACAAAATTCTTGATTTATTAAACAACATGCAATTGTAAGCTGGGCATGGTGGTACACGCCTGTAATTACAGCACTTGAGAGGCCGAGGCAGGAGGATCAGTGCAAATTCGAGACCAGCCTGGGCTACAAAAATGAGCTCAAGGCCAGCCTGAGCTGCATAGCGAGACCCTGTCTCAAAAGACAAACAAACAAACAAAAAATATGCAATTGTAAAAAATAACAAAACAAAATGCATAAATATTGTACTAGCAATTTCTCCTACTAATTTGAAAATCCAAAGATTTCTAGTAAATTCTTTGTGATTTTACTTCTTTTTGGCTAAATTTCCAGGCACTTTGTTTTCCCTGGAGTGAATAAAATTGTTCTTTAAACCAGAGTTCACAGAGACCTCTCATAATCTTTGTTATCTTTCTTTGGAGTTTTCCTTGAATATTTATTATTTTGTTAATTGACTCTATCCTTAAAATGAGTCATTTGGTGACTAGGAATAATCACCTTCCTTATTTTGCAAATGAATTTTATCTCTGTATTCTAAGTCTCATCTCCACATCATATCTGCCCAACAAGTGCTTGTCTCAAATTCTTCACTTACCATATACTGACAGGTTTGATGCTAAATATCAGTAGTCTTAAAACTATGAAATCTATTGGCCATAGTTTCTCATTTTTTTTCACTCATAAAATTTGGTATCCATTCTGCTAACTTTATACCTTTAATTCAGGCCCATAGTTCTATAACATCAAAAGTTTTTCCATAAATTTTATTTATAATAATCAACTAGTTATCTCCTTTATTTCTCCATTCTAACTTTTTTCTAGGCTAAAACAGTAAACAGCATCTATATTGAAGGGAAACAGAGTTAATAGTGGCTAAGTTGGTTTCTAGTACCTACTCATGCTCTGTGGCAGAGGGCACTGTAGTTAACTACTGATGCAACCAAGGACTAGGTGAGACAGTGAAGGTATTATGGCCAAGTATTTTTTTGTTTGCTTGTTTGTTTTAGTCCTAAGCATTTCAAAAATAAAACCACCTGCCAATAAACCTAGAAACTGCATTCCAAAAGACTTCGCGCTCAGTCTCTCTGCCACAAAATCATGAAAATAATAAATAATATCCTTTTAAATATGTTTGTTGTAAAAGACAGAAGGAAATCTTTTTCAAGAAGTCCATTTCTGGAAGGAATATAAGGCTGATGGATAAAGTAGAAGTGGTTCTCCTGCAGTGTCACAGAAATTCTCTGTCCTGCATGAGTGCCTTAGCAACTTCACGATCATCATGGTGCAAAGCAGGAAAACGTCAGGGAAAAGATTTTTCAAGAATTGGATTCTGATAATCTTTGATATGTCTAGAAAAGTCCTTTTCTATGTAGCAAAGACAAATATTATTTTGTTCTGTCAAGTATGTCACATTGCCTAGCATTTATCTCTTATAACGTATAGTGCCTTGGTGTAAGACATAGCTTATAACAATTCCTCCATCTGCAACTATTCTTTTGTCTTTTGAGACAGGGTCTCACTATGCAGTTCAGGCTGGCCTTGAGCTCACTTTTGTAGCCCAGGCGGGTCTCGAAATCGCACTGAATCTCCTGCCTCAGCCTCCCGAGTTCTGGGATTACAGGCGTGCACCACCATGCCCGGCTATCTGTAACTATTCTTAAGGCTTATGTTTAGTTGGTGCAGATGACTTTCTTTTACTTCACTTTAACAAGAAAAAAATCCCACATTCAGAAAAACTAAGTAGACAGGAAGAAATACGAAGGCTACTATTTCCCAGATTGAGAGATCATACTAGAAAAGTTTTGTTCTTTAACAAAAAGTTATTTTCTGATGTATTTGGTGGGGCCAGTCCATTTTCCTAGAACCCTGGAAGGCTGAAACAGAATGATTACAACTTCAAGGCCAGCCTTGCATCTTAGAAACTCATTAAGACTGTCTCAAACATTGATTAATTTAAAATAAGAGGAAGCAGCTTAGTGTGAAGACACTCAGTTCTATCCCTTCTCCTTAACAAAAATGTTTTCTTATCTTTCTGTCGGTTATTATCCTCATTATCTATTCAGAATATCAAGCTTTCCTCCTAGTTATTACCTTCAAAATTTCATCAGAGATGCCTGTTCTTTTTCAATGTTAGCTTATATCATGAAAAGGGAAATAGAAATACTTTTATGGCAATGCTCAACGTTAAAATCCAGCAACTTAACCAATATATCATTCCCCCTTTTCAGTCAGATACTACAGGAGAAAAAAACATATATATATATATTACATATAATATATATATACATATATATATATATATATCTTTTCACAATAAACTAATGATCAAAAATCTCAAACAGACACCAAGAATGACACAAGAAAAATTGATTTTGTCTGATAAAATTAACCTTCTGCTCTCTAAAGAAGTTATTATGCATGCATTCATTTTTACTTACAAAGAAAATTGATTAACTTTGTCCTTCCATAGCTCCCTGTCTCCTCCTTGGTGTGAAACATATGACCCTCTGCCTGCATTTTACCATACTTTAGAGAAGTGTCTTATAGTGAGACTGAAGGGGAAAACTGAATAATCAATAGTGGAAACAATATGCTTGTCATTTCAGTGAAAGGAAAAGTTTTCGTGAACTACAATAGAAGTGGACATTCTCAGTGTTCTCAAATATTTACTTTGCAAATTCTTTTTGTTTTTTCTTTAACTATCTTTAAGTAAAACATGTTTGCAGTATATAATGATTATAAGTATCACGAGGAGTTGTCACATGTACCTTATATTCATTGATGCTACTTTAGGGCCTTTTTGCTATAATCTTTTTTACTTTATTTTTTGTCTTGAGATACATGAATTGAAGTTCTGACATTCGATAAACATACACAAAGAATAAATGTGTCTGAAACTTTTAGACTGGATAATTTCAGACTGAGTGTATTAACTCCTCTTTACCTTCCAGGATTAAAGATGCACCTTTAATAAATCTAAAAGAAAACCAAAACAACTCAAAAGAAGGCAATTGATCCTACAGACATTCTTATTACCCCTTGATATGTGAAGGATTTTTGTAAGTAGAATAAAAGAGCCACCATTTCACCAATATTAGTAAATAAAGTGAAGAGGAGTTGACTGATAGTTCAGTAAATAAATAAATCTGGCTTCATTTACCATTTCATTAACTTCTTATTGAATTAGGTAACGAAAGAGGCACAGGTGAAAAAAATTCTTCCTACTTTCAAAATCTTGAATATACTACTCTGAAATTTTCACACAAGTATATAGAATGATTTTCTTTCATTAAACAAAAATTATTGGTAGTTGTATTAATACACATTGGAATGAATTCTTTTTCTTTCTGTGGCATTCTTTTTGGCTTACTTTCAAGTTAAAACATTCCAAAAGTACATTTTGTTCGATGGAATTGACTACGTTAATGAATGTCAATGAGATGAAGGAATATTTTGGATTTTCTCTTCCATTTTCACAAACTATGTGTGGTAGTTTTGGGGTACACAAGCACTTCCTTCATTGAGCCCTAGGGATATTTTACTCTGTTTTTCCCAGTATTTCCTTTCTCATCTTCCACAGTGGGTATTTTCTTTTGGTAAATGTTAAGATCAACACTCTAAGGCTTGAAGGTATTCTATTGCTTTTCAAAACCAAGCAAATCAGAAGGGAGCCACTAGTAGTAGGGGCTCCTGTGAAAAGCTTTTGAATTCTGGCTTCCTCTGTAGTCTGTGAATCAAACACAGCACTCAGACTGTCATAGCTACAGTCCAAGAGCAGATCTGCCTGGTCTGTGACAGGAAGGATACATCTTCCTGTGTCTCTAGAAGCCAGGATACTGCTTTCAGGGTCACAGTTCATTCTGCCATGGGCCTTTATCTTAGCTCAAGATCCTTGAAACTATGACTTGAGCTCAGTTGTCTTAAACATGGATCTACTGAGAAACATCAGTCCTTGGGCTCGGAGGTAGGGAAATACATCCTGATCTTTGCCATAGCCTTGTGACTCATATGCAGACATTCTTAGTTTTGGGTCAAGGCCAGTACTATAAGAAGGGGAACTCAGTGACCCACTGGTATCTCTCTAAAAGAGAAGCCACATCTACTAAAAGCCCTAGGTATCAGGCCAGCTGTCATTTTGGGGGATTTTGCAAAGGGAATTATACAGGACACTTATTTTATAAGATTATTTTATAATGAATCATCCAAAGAATCTTTTTCAAAGAGTACAGGAAATCTGTTCACACACTAAAGACCAAAGAGTCCAGCTGAGGGCTAGATTCTACAATAATATTCTGCAGGATTCCATCTGGAGAAATAGAGCTCGTACCAATGCCTCCCACAAGCCCAACTGGAGGTGTTGAGTCCAAGACAATGTCTCATGCAGGTCCACTTCACAGATCTGTTCTGGAAAAGCCCAAAGGACAGGGGTAGAAGCTATAAAGTCTGTAATAGCAAGATGCAGAATCTGTGCAAGAAAAGGGCTGACGAGATAGCTCAACAGATTAAAAAGCCTACTTAGGCAAGCTTAGGCAAGCATAGGATTGCAGTTAGAGCCCTGGCATCCAATGCTGTGACAGCCCCACCCATAAGGCAGACTGACCAGCCAGAGTCCAAGCAGTGTGGCCTAAGCCTATAACCCTGGTGCTGGGGAGACTGAAAGCAAGGAGGATCACTGTGAGTTCAAGCTGCATAGTGAGACTCAGTAACAACCAAAATACAAAAACAACTAAATATTGTTATAAAATGGTGTATAAAAAAATAGATTAAAAGTTTAACAAGAACAAGGAAACTATAACAAAGAAAACAAAGTTCTGATTCTGAAGAATACAATAACGGAAGAAGAGAATTCAGTTACGAGTTTTGAAGGCAGGCAGAATGACACACTGGAAAATGTGGGTAAATTTTGAAATTACATAATTGGGGAATGTCTTGGTTACTTTTCTCTCATTATTGGGACAAAATATCCAACACTCAAGAGTCAAGGAAGGAAAGGTGTATTTAGTTTCTGCATGGCAGAGGGCAGAAATTCATAGCTGCAGAAAACAGCAAAGAGCAAAAGAAGGAACAAAGGCTCGAGGAGCAAGAGAGGCAGAGAGCAAGCCTCTCTCCCTTCCTATTATCCCTTCAGGCTATCTGCCCCAGGCTGGATGTGGTGCTAACACCCATAATGTCAGCATTCAATTATGAATTAATCACAAATTCTACAAGCCACTCCATAACTGTATGAGTCTTTAGGGAGACAACTAGACACAAATTATAACAGCAAAGAGCAACAAAAAAGGTCAAAAAGAATAAAAAGTGAAAATGGATCCATGAGACGACATAGGGCACAAGAATACATGAATTGTTAATTATATTTCAGAAGAGACAAGAAACTGAAAGAATACTGGCTGGATGCCTCTTAGTCAGGGGAGAAATGTGCATATAAAAGGCATGATTAAAGTATTGGTAATCACATATTCTTGTTTTGAGTATCTGTTAATATACATATTATTGTATGCTACCCTGTTTCTGTCTTTGTTTCTGATTTTTGGTCTTGCTTTTGATTTTACTCTTCAAAATAAACATAAATTAAATTTAAAAAATTAAGAATTGATTAATGTTTAATTTTAAAACAGCAAAAGGCAGATAGCCTTTAATTCACTTGAAAATACTCCACTCACTTTCAAAACATTATAGTCCTTATCACTTACTGAAGCAGTTGTAGAATTTTTATTTCAAGAATATCTTTATTATCCAAATGTGGTGAACGTTTCTGCCCCGTGTCATCCAATGAACAGACAGCCACGCACAAGCATTTGCTTAGCATTGGATCTGGCATTGCATGGCTTCTGGCTCTTCATAGGCACAGTGAAAATGACCATGGAAAGTCACTGAGGCAACACAACCAAGTTCACTCATGAAACACGGCTCTCAGAAGTGCTTCAGAAAGCAGCAAGAATGTATTCAGAGGAAAGAAGAGGATTTTGACAACGACTAAGAGCCATCTGTTTTTGTTGTAATAAATGTTTTAAAAAAAATATTCACTGTGTTTTACAATCACACTGAGTACAGTTCAGGTTCATGAACAAATCCCCCAAACAATGCTGACACAAATGAGAATATGGCAAAGTGTATGATAATCAAATGTTCAAAAGTCAACAACAATGAGAATTTTGGGGAAAAAGCAAGATAAAAAAGACTAATCACATACAAAGGAACCAGCAGAAGGGTATTATTAGATGCAAATCAGTAGGGATCTGGATAATGTAATCAAAGAATGAAAAGAAAAAAAAAAGTGCTGATAAGTCCATGCATAATGGCACATGGCTACAGTTCCAGCAATCTCGGAGATTGAGGCACAAAGGTTGCAAATTCGAGGCCAGTTTGGAAAACTTTTTGATTTCATAAGACCCTTAAAAAATAACAATGAAAAGTACTAAAGTTATAGCTCAGTGTGAAGGTTTGGGCTTCAAGATTCAATAATTCAATTTCTTAGACACACATGCGCATGTACACACACACACACTAGCACACACACACACACACACACACCCAGAGCCCTGGTATAAGTAGGAAAATTCTTTATTTTATATTTTAAATATTTATATTCATGGAAAGATTCATTGTATGTTGGCAGGCAAGAGAAGTATGATGTTTCATGAGTGTAGTTCCATTAAAAAAATAAGATCCATGAGTATGTATAAATTTTAATGTAACATTCTCAGAGATATATTTTATTTTGTATTTATTTATTTATTATATTATTTATTTTTTCATTTTAATGAGAAGATAAAATAACAATGACACAGTTTCAAAACAGGTTAATATGACAGTTACAATAATCAATACATTGTATATTGTGGTCTTTCCAGTAGATGAATAACTCTTAGGGAAATAATATTCTTTTTTTATTTTTTATTTTAATTTTTTCTTGTTTCAGAACTTTTGTTTGCTTGTTTATTTATTTTTATGGCCGGCTCAGCCTGCCCTGAGGGCAGAGCTGGCGCAGCATTTGGGGCCAGGGATTGAACCGCGGTCCCTGCAGATGCCTAAGCTTTCTAAGCAGGTGCTTTAGACCACTGAGCCAAATATTCTAAACCAGTGAGTGTCTCAGTTGGCTCTGGGGACAAGAACAGCGCCTGGAAAGGAAGGCGCCGCCGGTCTTCTCCTCCTCCTTTTCTGCCTCTGCCACCACCAGCTCCTCCTCGTGCAACTGGGATGCCACCCAACCGCGAGGAGCAAGGAGCTGGGAGAGCAGCGAGAGACCGCGACGCTGGGCCGCTGGGACCTTGCGCCCATCTTCGCAATGCGCACCAGGCTGTCGCCGCCCCATGCTCCAAGCCTCGTGGTGACTACCATTGAAAGTTGCTGTTGACCCAGAGTGTCCTGCCTGCGTCCCCGTGCGCTGGGGTGCCCCAGCAGCTACACAGGGCACTCAGCTGAGAGACGTTCATCTCTGTGGCCCTGGGCCAGGAACCGTCCCTCCTTATTTATGAAATTGGCTTGACCAGCAAGTACCTGTCAGAAGATTTCCATGCCAACACACTGGTTTTTCAGAGCTTCATCAGTTAGATCCTTCTCTTCTCGGCCTACACCACCATTTTCACAGTCCGACAAGAAAAATTACAAATAAAATAAATGAGTAAACCACAAAGCACAAGTTGCATGAATCATCAGGAGGTGCACACGCACACGCACACGCACACGCACATGCACACGCGGTGGAAGGGCACAGTCGCTCACAGCTGAATTCCTGTTGTCCGTCTCTCCATGATTCCAACAGAGGGTTTCCTTGGATAGCATAGCCTGGTCAGCTTTACTAATGGAGCCCTTCCAGACAACATGTGTCCTTTGAGAAAGTGACATACAAAAGAGAATTGGGTCCAGGGAGATAGCTCAGTGGAGTAAGTGCGTGGGGAGCACAAGGCCACTGGCCCTTGTATCATAGGCTTTACCTACTTGCCTCTGTTCCAGTATCCCCGGGGCCCAGAGCATGGCTGGCCTCTCTCCTTTCAGTGTGGTTGAAAAAGGGCCCAAATATCCTGAAAGAACCAGCATGGGAGAACTTGAATGGGGAAAGGTCAGAATTGAAGGTTAATTTATTTGATAAAAGAAAACAATGGCTTAAGACAGATTTACAAAGAAGTTCAAAAGTTCAGAAGACAGGGGATCTGGATTCAATTTTATGAGAATGAACACACTATTTATTCTAAAACAATGTAGAATTCCTTCACGGACAGCAATAATATGACTTTTTATGAGAAAGAACCACTAAAAAACATGCTGGTTCCACAGTCTGAATATCATTTTTTTCTAAGAAATTTAAGTCAAAAAGTATTATTTTTCACCACATATTACCCTGGGCCCTCCCCTGGGTGTTCTGAGCCCAAACCCAGGCTGTGCAGGCCTGTAATCCCAGCATTGGGGAAGCTGAAAATAGGGGGGTCATTAGGAGTCCAAGATGCACAGAGACCCTGTACCAAATACAAAACTAAAAAGGGTAATTAAGAAAGTGTTTTTTTTTTTTTTTTTCTATAACACAGACTAGGTAGAATTTTGTGGATATGTGAAGACAAAGCTCCAGCAGGGGTTAAGCAAACACAAATATAATTACATGATATGTCTGTAGTCTAAACTGATAGCTGAAAGGGAAAAATAATCTCTGCCTTGATCACTTAAAACCCAGATCTGATGGCTTGGATTATTTATACTGTTGTAAAAATATTATTTATGTTTTAATTTTATTATTATATGTTCTCAATACATAATGATTACACTCATCCTAGGAGTCATTATGTGTACATAAGATCTTAACTCCTATTTTAATTCACTCTTTCTTCAAATCTCATGATACTTGCTTTTAATTGACAAATAAAAATTGGACATACTTCTGTGGTACAAGTGTGATGTTTTGATTTATGCATATATGATAGAAAGATTTATATTAGGTAGTTAATATCTTTCACACCTCATTAACTTATTTTTGTGGTGAGAACATTAAGAACTTATTTGTATTCTTTTTTGGGGGGAATTTTGAAATACTCAGCTAATTAGTAAGGGCAAGGAACACTACAAATTCAGAGCTGAATGGGATTTAGTTTGTCTTCAAGATAACTAAACTCAAATATAAAAAAGAGAACAATTTTCTAAGCTTACACAAGTAGTTATTCATAAAATTGAATGGCATCAATATAAGGCAGGTTTTTACCTCATAGCTACGACCTTCATAGGTTGATCTTAATCTTAATCTTAGATTAACATTTTATGTACACATAATGACTCCTAGGATGAGTGTAATCAGTATGTATTGTGAACATCCAATAAAAATTAAAAATAAATAATATTTTTACAACAGTATAAATAATCCAAGACATCAGATCTGGATTTTAATGATCAAGGCAGACATTATTTTTCCCTTTAAACTATTTATCAGTTTAGACTATATCACTTAGCAAATTTGAGTGTCCTTTATGGAAAAAGCTATGAAATCTTAGCTAGGTCATTTTAGATTAAGCAACAGAGAAACTACAATACCTGTACCGAATGTTTACTGCAAAGTTTAAAATTAAGTAGTCTTGTAAAGGTAATCAAGTTGCCCAAAATAATGTATTCTAGAGGTTAGAATTATTTGGCTTTTTAAAATTACGAAGCACTTTGCAGTTCTGTGTGAAGAGTTCTATCATCTAAGACTCTGACTGAGGTTGGCAAGGGTTGCGGAGTGTTCCAGTCTCAATTCTGAGGCTGACTTGTGCGATTTTCTCACCCCTCTGTCTCTCTAATTTATTACCTTTTGAGTACAGTCTCAATGTTTTTCATTGTTTGCAAAATTGCAAGTCTATAGTCACCAATATTTTATAGAACATTTCTACAACACTTTTATCATTCCCAAAGAAAACCCATACTCATTTCCCATGAACATTTTGCTTTCCATTTAGCCCTATACAAACTACTGATCCATTTTTTGTCACTACAGATATAGCTATGGATATTTCACATAAATAATAAAAATGTGTGTGCTTTTGTGTGTGTTTGAATTTTCTCACTTAGTATGCCTCCAGCATTTATTTATGTGGTAACATTTTTATTTATAGCTACACCATATTTTGTGTATTTATGCTAGTAGATAATTGGGTTATTTTCACTTGATTGCTATGAATAATTGTGTACAAGTTTTTGCATGTACGTATATTACTGCATTTCTCTTGTGCAAGCGTAGAAGCAATGTTTTGCCAAAATGTAAATCAGGACTCAAATATATAATAAATATTGGGAAATGGCAAAGGCATATTCTACTGGGAAAGGGAGCATGGGCTAGGGGAAGGAGAAAGGAAGGAATGGACAGGGAAAAAAAGAATAGAGGAAAAAATGGAGGCAGTGATTGTAAATAAGGACAGAGAGGTAGGTTGGAGGGAGGGGAGAGGAATGTAAAAAAAGAAGAAGCAAATTTTTCTGCGCAGTTACAATTTCCCTATACTGAATGTGCTCAGTAATTACATCTGTTTTTTTGTTTGTTTCTTTGGATCGAATTCAGGATCTTGCACCTGCCATGCAGGTGCATATTGTGCTGAGATATATGCCCAGCCCCAGTATTTACATTTAAATTGCTAATAATTTTTTTAAATGAACAAACAACAACAACAAAGAGAAGTAATTCTGTTGGGTCACATGATAACTTAAAATTTTCAGAAATTACCAGGCTTTTCCAAAGGTGCAATGCAACTTCACATTTGCATTAGCAGTGTGTATTTTCCTTGCTCCACATATTCACTGACACTTATATTTATTAAATCATAACCTTACTGAGTGTATAGAGATATCTTATTGGAACTTTGACTTTAAGCTGTTGCACTCTTGACTACTAATTAAGGGCCTCAATTCCATTTAGTGAGAAGGAATAATGTGTGTGCATCTCTACACACAGTGGAACAGTGTTGTGAATGTCGATGGATACATAAACGTGAGACTGAGGGGTGAAGTGTGTAGTAATCATTTTCACATTTAAGGCCAGAGGGTTTTATGTTTTTTTTTTTAGCTAATGAAAACCCCATTTCCCTGGGGGCCACTTCTATTGCAAAGTATAGTCTTTCTGAGAGCTTCTTTTACTTCCCAGTTCCTCAGACAGTAAATAATGGGATTTAAGAGTGGAACAATGACAGTATAGAGAACTGAGACTACTTTGTTGCAGTTGTAGGCATACATGAGCTTGGGACGGGCATAAGTGAAAAGAGTTGTGGAGTAAAAGAGGATTACAACAGTTAGGTGCGAAGCACAGGTGGAGAATGCTTTTTGACGACACTTAGCAGAGGGTATCTTGAGGATGGTAGTGAGAATGATGGCATAAGATGCCACCACTACACAAAGAGGCATGGCAATAACCATGAGGGCCAAGAAAAAGTCTACCAGTTCTGCCTGAGAAGAATCCTCACAAGAGACATTGAGGAGTGGTGAGATATCACAAAAGTAGTGGTTGATCTGAGGAGTGCCACAGTAGTGGAGTCTGGCTATGAAGACCATCTTAATCATGGCAGTCATGAGTCCACAGGACCAGCATCCCCCTGCCAGCACACCACAGAGCTGGTTGGTCACAATGACTGGATAGCGTAGTGGATTGCAGATGGCTTCATAGCGGTCAAAGGCCATGATGGCAAGAAGTATGTACTCAGTGCAGACAAAGGTCACAAAGAAATACAGCTGAGTCATGCAACCATTGAAGGAAATGCGCTTGTCATGACTGAAGAAGTCTACCAGCATTTTGGGACTAATGACTGTGACATACCACATCTCCAGGAAAGAGAGATGACTCAGGAAGAAGTACATGGGCTTGTGCAGTTGCGCATCACTGCAGATGGCGAGGATGATGAGAAAGTTCTCTAACAGTGTCAGCAGGTAGGCAGCCAGCAAAACAGAGAAGAGGAGGAGCTGGAAGGCAGGTCCTGTTGTAAATCCCAGCAGAATGAAGTAGGTTGTGTCTGTATGATTATCTGCTTTCAGAGCCTTGTTGGTCATGGCAGGCTGGGAAAACACAGAATGTCAGTTTTTTTCTATGTCCCAATCACCTGCTTATACTTATATTTATTGATAACCCCAACTCAGCCTATTAGCTAACTCATAAGTAATTCATCACAATAGGTCTATCTTGCCTTTATATCTTTACCTGTTTTTGAATTACGATGAGAAAATAGTTTTGAGCAAGGTGAACTATAGGGGGCTCCTATTTTAATTTTTTTCAGATTAGTTCAGGAGTAATAACTTGTCCAAGTTACAATGGATGTGAAACTAGAAATGCCTCATGCTGGGCTATGTTCTTTTCCAATATGTTGCTGTTGGGCATGGAAACAAGGCCTCCACAACACTTTTTCATTATAGGCAAAGCATCCACACTCACTGCATGTGGAAAGGAGGCCAAAAGAAAATCCCTCCTCCTATAAATGCATCTTTCAGCTTCTGGAGAGGTTGCATAACCTCATGTACCTGTAAGCTGAAGTTTGTGTTCTTGTTTTGATTTTTTTCCCCTAACAAGATTGCAAAGCTTAAATGAAGCAATGCTACAGCTGAACGCAATAGTATGACAACAAGTTTGATGTAATATTCACCAAATTATCTGTCAAGAAAAGTAATGAATAATTTGAAGGGTGGTGTTTTCTGTGATCCAATTCATTGTTAAGAATATTTATATATTTAAAATAATATGGGATGGCCAAATAGCTCAGCTGATTAAAGCATCTGCAAGCAGGTGCAGGGGCCAGGCGCTCCATCCCTGGACCTGCCGCGGCCCCAGGCACACTGAGATGGCAATTGAGACAGGACATGATGGTCCATTCCTGTAATCCCAGCTTTTGGGAGGCAGTAAACAGGTGTATCATTACAAGTCTGATCTAGTAGTGAGACCTTGAATACCCTGTAGATCCTTCCCTAAAAATATAATAAAATAATGGAGTGATATTCATATTTTATAAGCATGAAATAGCCTTTAGAATTCTTATAAAGTTCCATTGAGTACTTGCTGTTATATTTGCAGACTAAACTACTTTCACATGCAATAACTTCACCTCTGAAATTAAGATACACTCTCCACAGTCAAATTCACATACACTCTCCCTCTACAGTCTTCTCCTTAGGGATACTCTTGCCCCAACAACAACAACAAAACTATAGAATATCACAATAGACATTTTTATTAAGAAAGGAGGAGGGGACTTCTATAATTTTCAAAATGTGTTTGATTAAAAATTCATAATCTGTAGGTAAGAAATGAAAAATTCTGTCCATTAATGACCTTCCTTAATCTTTTTCGGATGATTCAGCAAGACATGTGGTCTCTTTTTAGGACGGGGTCAGAATAATTCTGGAACCACTGGACATGAACTATCTTACCATACCCAGCTTTTCTCTGCATCCTACTGCTTGATTCCTTTTCCGTTCCTTCCCAGAGCCAAAGTCACTCTTGTTTTTTATTTTTCAATTGCCCTAATTTTGAGACACAAATATGTGAGTTAACTGGGGTGTGGATTTCAGTGCCAAGGCACGGGTGAGGAGAAAAAGAAGCATAGAAACTATTGCTCACTCCATTCATTTACCTCTCCTGGCTGATACTTCAACATTAGGACCTTAAAGAAAGGCAGAATTATTAGTTTCTAATTATATCTTTAGAGATGGTAACAGACACAGGTATTAAAAAACAATAAAAATATAATAGAACAAATTCAGCACACACTTTTTATTGCTGCCCAAATGCTGCTCTTTACACACACACACACACACACACACACACACACACACACACACACACACACAACTTAACTTCTTTGGTTACAACCCAGTATTTACTGGTGGAACAACAAAGCAGGAGGTTTATAAATAAAGGAAGTTTTTTCTTTATCTTGCTTCTTTTAATATGTGTCTAATAGTTGAAATCAATTTTGAAATCTATTTATGAAAATTTTAAATCAATCTTCTGCCTTTCTTTCTTTTACCACACTTCATCCAAATGAATGTTTCTCACTGCTATCAACGTCATTGTCTGGGAAGTAGTTGTCTAGTATATAAAACGTTAGTGAGCCCAGTCACTGAATTTTTATATTCCAAAAAACCACAGGCTAGGAATTAGACTACAATCTCCCTTCTTATTGGAATTGACCCCTCAGCAGTTAAAAGAACTCCTATCCTGAAGTTTTAGTTCCAACAAGGACTGTTCTTAACCACCCAGTGGAAAAGTTTAACCATGAGGCATAAAACGTAAAGCTATATTAGTATGCTGAGCTGTAAAAGCCTTAAATCAACAGCTTCCGATGTTGCCAGTTGTGCTGATAATCCATGGTGAGATTATGGAACACTGGACTATGTATACAACTACTTTTTCTTAGTTCAATGAGAAGAAATTTTTTGAACCAACAATGATTAGAAAAATTATCAGAAAAGAATAGAGTATGTTCTCAGTGTTTTAATGAGAGGTGTTGCCAGTCTCAGAAAATACTTTAGATTTATTGTCAAAAACAACACATAATTTAATTTTAAGAGTAATAATTAGTTAATAAAGTGGGGATATTTTTCAAATAAACTGAATATTCATTTCTCTATTTCTGACAGAAATATGAAAGTACATAGATATTGAACACAAAATAAATAGACACAAAGGTAATTAATATAAGCATTACATCAAGAACATGTGTTTGAGCATTTTTATTTGAACTTGGTATCTAAGAGTTGTTTTAATTTGGATTTCATGCATAGCTAGTGATGTGGAGCATTTTTTCATGTATTTATAAGTGTGTTGAATTTCTTTCTCTGAGAACTATGTGTTAATCTCACATGTCCATTTCGTGATTGGGTTTTGAATTTTGGGATCCTAATGTTTTTAGTTCTTTATAAATTCTAGATACAAGGCTTTTGTCTGAATACTTATTAGCTAATATTTTTTCAAAATTTGTGGATTGTCTTTTCATTCTGTTGGTAATTTCTGAATTTGACTGACCTTGGGAGATACAAAAGTTACATGTTTTGTTAAATAGGTCTTGCTTTAACTTGCCCTTAACCACCCAGCAGAAAAGTTTAACCATGAGGCATAAAATGTAAAGCTAGATTAGTATGCTGAGCTGTAAAAGCCATAAATCAGCAGCTTCCAACATTACCAGTTCTGCCAATAATCCAAGGTGATTATGGAATACTGCACTATGTATGTATACGACTGATTTCTCTTGGTTGTATGAGAAGAACTTTTTTGTCCCAACAATGATTAGAAAAATTACCATGTCTATATTCTGTGCTCTATATAACTACTATATGGACAACAATATGCATGGTATCAATTATTCAGAATGCACTACTAACGTGTTTTTGAAAATGTCACATTGTTATTTCTTATTAAAAGTAATAAAAAAATTTGGACTTGGAATTTAGCTTTGAGCTTCTAATATTCAAGTAAAGAAGACAGACAACTAGAAATATACTATTCTAGTGTATTTTAGTAAATGTATCCACATGATATTACACATATGTATATGATTGTATTTTGACAAATAGGACAATAGATGTACAAGTAGATGGAGTGCTTTACCATCAGACACTTACAAATATGGATATAATGATTCCAGCTCCTTAGCTTCAGGGCTGGACTCTGTGAGACACATCCTAGTGGTCCCCTGTATGCTGGAACAGTCTACCTGGTATGTGAGGAAGACAGCTGGGCTTCCATCGTCTGCTGTCACCTTACGATGGCCTTTTCCAACACCAGGGGCTGGAGGAGAAGGGCTAGATATAAGGCAGACTTCCCTGCTAGGGGGGTGCTTCATGTTCACATATAAAAGCCTACTAGCATTTTTCCACATGATCTTCACGGTCAGAGTCTTAACTAGGATGAGTGCATGGTACTCACTTAATCTGGACACGTTAAATATTTAGCCTTGGGTCACATAGCTAGTTATCTCATGACAAAGGAGTGAAAGAAACAAATTACTCAGAGTCAAGCATTTCAGGCTCTGATCCTAAATAGTAAGGCATTATTTTAAAAAAGATGTAAAACCCACTGTGACTTTTCCAATTGTTTTCTTTTTGTTTTCAAAATCTTTCTAAAAATTTATTTGGTACAGGGTCTTACTATGTAGCTCAGATTCATGAGGATTCTCTTGTTTCAGCCTCCGCAGTGCTGGGATTACAGAGCTGTGCCACCACACCCAGCTTCAGTGGTCAGCTCTATGCAGTACCAGGGATCAAACGTGGGTCCTCCCACTTGCCAGGCAGGTACTTAGACTGCTGAGCTATCTCCCCGGTCCTCTCTCATTCATTTTTAAAGAGATATATGTCTAGTCTATGTCTCTATGTCTAGGATTTCTTAGGAACAGTTAAGCTTAAAAGCTATCTGCCTAGCATCTTCAGATTTTGCCAGGATAGAGTTGTTCACTGTCCTATGGCAAACTCCTCTGTGATTTGTTTCTAGTGTGAACAGAGTTTGAAGATTTTAGGCAAAACACCTTCATTGCATGTTCCTGGTTTTGCATGCTGTGCAACTTTTCCTAAGCATATGCTATGTTTGATAAAATATTCTCCTTGTCTAGAGAAAAGTGTTTAAATTTAACTGGTCTCATTTTCAGCATGATTAATTTTTCACTTTATCTCAGGATTTCTAGCTGAGGATAAATGTGAACATAATGCAAAAAAGACTCTTACCTTTTTCCTCGTTGTTGTGATGGATGCCAGTGAAATAGTCTTTTTTGCTTTAAGGAGTTATGAGTCATTAAACACCTTCAGAAACCATCCTGTTTGGCGGCAACTTCCTCTGTTTAACATAAAACATCTATTCCTGCTCACATATTGAGGTCCATTCCTCACGTATGGGTATTCATTCATGCATGGACTGTTCCCTTCTGTTCTTTTTTATTGTAATTTTGCCCTCTCCCTTTTTTTCTTTTTCTGTGTTTGAAGTCAGAGTAGACTTGGTCTCTGCATTTTACAAGGTAAAGAATTTCCTGATATATTAGATTGAGGTGTTTTCAGGAGAATAGGCCATTATTCAATTTTCAGAGACTCTTTTAGAATCTTAAAGTGACATGAGACTCATATCCCAGAAAATACCTAAATATTTAACATGTTTCATAAGCTTGACATAACTGGATTCTACACAGAGCTATGCGGAATAGAAATGAATGTATAATCAGGTTCCCTGTTTGTCTACACCCTGTTGTCTCATCATTCACCATAGTCTCAAAATAAGATCTTTGAAAAGTCTATAAAATGTGCGATTGCTGAATCAATAATTTAAACAAAACAGTTTTCAATTATGTCCTACTTCCCTCCAAAGGAGTCATTAAAAACTGGGCAATTTCTCCTTTTGGAAATACCCCGGAGTCTTTGATCCTCTCCTCATTTTCTCACTAGCGGTATTCTATCTCTAGCTGTGTCAGGCACGGCAGCTTTACTGAGATGTACGTAGAGGCGGGGAGGACACGATCCCTCAGCCCAGAGGGTTGCTAGGAAAAGTTTGTTGTGTGCCTCAGCTGAGCTTGGAGAAGGTGAAAACTGGACTTATTTGTGCTTCTGCCTTCCTGAGAGTTGTTGGAGGAGTACACATCAATTCCCTTCTGCCCACAGGGACCTCCCAAGAGGCTTAGACCTGAGGCAAGCGTTTGGCCTTCCTAAGGTTCAAGGTCATCCTGGGGGGATAAGAGGAAGAACACACCAGCTATCTGGAATCTTAGGTTAGAAATACAGTGCCCCTGTTTCCCAAGTGAGCTCTGAGGAAAAGAAAAATGGAAGAAGTGTGTGTGTGTGTGTGTGTGTGTGTGTGTGTGTGTGTGTGTGTGTAAGATTATTACAAATAATAAATCCCTCTAGGGAAAAGGAGTTTTACAACTCCTGCCACTTGGAAAAGAATATTTAAATTTTATTGAGAAATTCTAGTGTATGAATGAATATACAGATGCAGACTTACCGTACTCAGATATTATGAATATTATAAGGATATTATAAGGGTGGCCCAATAGCTCAGCGACTAAAGTGCCTGCTTCAGCCAAGCACAGTGGCCAGAGTTGCATCCTTGGTGTGCTGTGCTGGCCCCGCCTGAGGGGTGCACTAAGACTGCAGTAGAGTCTGGGCATGGTGGCACGTGCCTGTAATCCCAGCACTTTGGGAGGCTGATAACAGGAGAATCACTACTAGTCCAATCTGCATAGTGAGACCCTGTAGACCCTGTATCCCCCTGTCCTAAATGCATAATAAAAATACACTATAAGTATCATTCTGGCACAGAAATATGACTCTCATGGATCAGTAACTCAGCAGATGTGAATAAAAATATGCTTCAATTTGATATTTTTACTTTAAAATTAAGAACATATGTATGTTTTCTCTTGTTAAAAATATCATTTAGGGAACACATATTCAGAAGCATACAACAATATTCAGGAAATGCAGAAAGTAAAACTATGGCAAATACATTGCCAGGCAAATGAGTAATTATGCTATTTGGTACATGTGCATTGCTTCATGAACTAGAATACGTGTACACTCAGGGATAACCACAGAGCCACAGAACGGAACAAGACCACAGCAGAAGTTGAGCATGATTCATGGAAATTTGACACTCCTATGAAGTATGTCGAACCGTGTAAGAGCCCATACTTTTCTAGAACCTGGAAAGACAGAGTGTAGGCAAGAGAGAATATCCTCCTCAAATATAGGAAGAAACTCTTTACTAAAATAACAGAATTCCTTTCAAAAAGTTCCTTTACATGGATCGTACTTCATATTCCTGGGACTAACCATCAATTACTTCTTCTTATTTTCCAATTTGGCAAAAGTTTCAAAAGGAAATTTTTAGGGCTGGGGAGATAGCTCAGCAAGGCAAGCACAAGGTCCTGATTTTGATCCCTGGTGCAACAGAAGAAAGAAAGAAAGAAAGAAAGAAAGAAAGAAAGAAAGAAAGAAAGAAAGAAAGAAAGAAAGAAAGTGAAAAAAAGAAAGAACTTTTTCCCACAGAAATTGAAATAACATTTCCTTTTTAGAAATAAGTATTTTCCTAGTATGGTATTGGTTCTTCGATGACATTTCACTTTACTAGTCTGCAAGAATTTATCAGTCATTCAACAAAGATTAACTGAGGGTCTTTCAAGCATCAGAAACTACTTTTGTCTATGAGTCAGTGTTGCTTTGACCTAGTTTTACTGTTTTAGTTTTACTTCTTTAAAGTATTTATTGGCAGTTATGCCCTAGAATCAGAATCTCTTCTATTAAATTATCAGAAAACATCAAATAGAAGATTAACACTCCTAGATTTAATTCTTGCTCTTCATAGAGAGAAAGAAAATGTGGTAAAGGTAATTAAAAATAATAAAATGAAAAAGATGACCCTGCTTTTAAGAAAAAAAAAAACGTTGTATTGTTACTTCTCTAGATCTGTGATATAAACATTTTTCAAATTTTTCCTAGTTTCACATTCCTCATCTTTAAAATGGGACTGTAACATAAACTGGAAGCTAAGAGGCCTCATCTAGGATTCTGGCTCTGTTGTTTCCTACCCGCATGAGCTTGTACAAGTTACTCTTTCTGTGATTGTTTTTCTTAATTAAAAACTGAATAACAACACTAGATATCTTTTAGAATATTGTGATTATAACATGAGATAGTGCATTTAGACTGTTTATAGTGGCATATGCTATAGAAGTGAATATTTTGTGTCTTTATCGTAAGTAATTAGAATTGTTCAAAAAAGTTATTTCCCAGTTTGTTTTGAAACATACTTCCAAATCAGTGTAAAAATTTCCGGTGTTGTTTGTAATAATTTCTCAAATATTTAAATAAAATAATGAAGCTACGTCTGGTTAAACAATTCATATTAACTGGCCTTTCCAACAAGGGATTGTTTATTTTTCCAGGATTCAGTTACATTATGGTGGGTTCCACAATATGCTAATTCTCCTACACAAAAAGTGTTTGCTTGATGTAGAAAATTTGGTAGAAAGCAGTTTTAATTCATCCTCCTTTTAGAAAGAAAATGTCATAGAGGTAATTAAAATAATAAAATGTGAAACAGGACACTGTTTTTAAGCCTATTGGATTAAGAATTCCCAAGGAGAAGAAATTTTCCCAAGTCATCTTCTGTCACAGTGTATTATCCCTAAAACTACTTTTGAAAGAGGAAATATGTTGATTCTCATTTTATTTATATAACCTAATAAATACATAAATTCAATGTAAAGGAAGAGAAGGACTAGCATGAAAAGCTTGCTGTTTAAATAGTATGGTGTTGGGGACATAGCTCAGTGGTGTTAGGATCTGCCTGGCAAGTGCAAGGACTGGGGTTCAGTCTGCAATACAGCATGGTGTGCCAGGCCCAGAATCCTGGATTTACTGTGCCAGCCCCTGAAATGGTGTGAGGGGATATTTTGGTTTGTGTTTATCTCTGCAATTCTGCATGCAGTCACTGAGGCAGAGCTCATGATTCATTAATGATCCCAGGCTGGGATTACGGGTCTGAGTACTGCTGGAATTATGGGTGTGAATGATACAAAAATGAGTATAACATACGAGAGACAGAGAGACAGACCTCCTCTCTGTTGCCATTGTTGCTGTTACTCCTCTCTTGCTCTCTTGCTCTTTGCTGAAAGATTGTTCTCTGCTATGTGCTGCTCTGCCTTAGAGCCAGCTGAGTATGGACTGAAAGCTACATTGAGTGTGAGCTAAATAAACCTTTCCTTCTCTACTTTTGAGTGTTGGGTATTTGTCCCAGCAATGAGAGAAGAGTAACAGACAGGGAATATGCCTGCAATCCCAGCATGGGAGAGGCTCACAGAGGAGGGTCAGTATGAGTCCAAGCTGCATAGGGAGACCCTGTACCATATAAAATTACACAAACACACAAACGAATAAATTATTAAAAATAAATAGTGTCATGATGACATTTATGATAAAACTACAATTACTATCTAAGGCTTAAGAAAAAAGTTTCCTTAGCTACTTCTTTGAATCAGGAACCAACTAGGCATGGCCTGTTTTTGTATAACTGTTAATAATTCCCTGTTACAAGATGTAAGCAGAACTGTGATTACTTAAAATGAAAAAAATACTGTTTATTCTTTATTGTTCTCTGTCACACACACACACACGCACACACACACACAGAGTTGAGTAAAAGTTACTTGGGGGACAGTGAGGTAGCTCAGTAGACTGAAGTGCCTGTTTAGGCAAGCTTAGGCAAGTGCAGGGACTGCACTTGGATCCCATGCACCACATGCTATGCCAACGCCACCCCCTAGCATGGCCTGAGTTCAAGTGTGGTGGTACATACTTGTAATCCCACCACTGAGAAGGCTGAAAGCAAGAGGGTCATGACAAGCCCATGCTGCAAAGTGAGACCCTGCAACATCAAATACATCAATGAATACTTAATAACAGTAACAACAACAACAACAACAATAATAATAGCTGGGCGTGGTGGCTCACGCCTGTAATCCCAGCACTCGGGAGGCTGAGGCAGGAGGATTGGTGCGAGTTCGAGACCAGCCTGGGCTACAAAAGTGAGCTCAGGACCAGCTTCAACTGCATAGCGAGACCCTGTCTCAAAAAGACAAAAAAAAAAAAAAAAAAAAAAAAAAAAAAAAAAAAAAAAAAAAAAAAAAAAAAAAAAAAAAAAAAAAAAAAAAAAAAAAAAAAAAAAAAAAAAAAAAAAAAAAAAAAAAAAAAAA
>PVJA010006109.1:0-10000 GCA_004027025.1 Myocastor coypus
AAAAAAAAAAAAAAAAAAAAAAAAAAAAAAAAAAAAAAAAAAAAAAAAAAAAAAGAAACCACTGTGAAAGTTCTGGCTTATGTATTTACTGCTCTTATTTCCTAGAAAGTTCTTAAGATCACAGACCACCCTGTCTGAAGCATTATGCTCCACTCAGACACCCTCCTCTTTGCGTTCTTACCCTCTTCCTTTTTGTTTTTAGCATTTATTACTACCTGGCCTAGGACTGTGTGTGTGTGTGTGTGTGCACATGTGAGTGTGTGTCTGTGTGTATGTATTTATGTCTCTCTCATTGTGATGGGACAACCCTGAGAACAGGAACCCTGTTCTGTTTTGGGCACTAATATGTTGACCAGGGCCTGGCACACACTATGTTTCCAACAGATATTGGCCATGTGTATTTTGCTATTGTTTATGCTTGGGCTTGTGGTTTTAGAATAAAATGTTAACTCTGATCTTTGACAAATGGGGAGGATAGCAACAGAGTTGATAAATGTGGGAATATGGGGGGAGTGTCAAGAAGTACAATAATGATGATAACTTTATGAAACCAAGGGTATACTGCGATATGGAACAATTTAAAAAAGCTTTTAAAGTGTATTTTTGTGATCTTTTATTCTTAAAATTTAGAGGGACCTTTGATGTGAAAAGGAAAATTAAATGATGTAAGAAAAAACAGTTTATTTTCACTTAGTTTTAAATTCAGATCAACTTAAATGTAGTACTTGTATTCAAAATTGGATGCATTTTATGATGCCTTAAGTACTTCCTAGAAGCCTGTCTATATACCTGTGAGTCTTTTATTTTCTTTTTAAAAGTTCTGTTTTGATTTATATGCACAACAGCCGGGATGAGCAAAGGGCTTTTCACCAAGGCTTTGCAGTTTATTTTTGGATGATGGGATGCTGGGTGATTAAAACAAACAAACAAACAAACAAAACTTCTTTATAGGTGTGTAGCTATGACCTGAATTTTCTTAATCTGCACTTCTTAAAAAACTACAATCATAGTTCTTAGGAAAAGTACTTAATGTATTTAACAAATATTTCATAGTTCAAGCACAGTGTGAGTGTTTCTAAAGACTTCTGACTTACCAAGAAGATGGCAACCCATAAGGTGAACACAAGATTAGGTTTTGTTGTTGGCACCAAGTCTTGTGATGCATTGCAGATTTGTGGTGATCCTCCTGTCTTGACCTCCTCAGTGATGGAATTATAGGCATGTGCCATCATGCCTGGTTTTGGTGCTGGCACTACATACCCAGGGTTCTGGGGCTGGCATGGTGTATGGAACTTGGGATGGAACTCGAGTCCTTGCACTTTGCAGGCAGGGTTTGGCCTGCCACATCCTCTCCTTGACTTTCAAGAGTAGTTTTAAATGTATATTCCATGGTGAAAGTTAATCCTGGTATTGTGTAACAGTCTATATTTAAAATAGGCTTAAATCATCAAGGAAAATAAAAAAAAATACTTTTTTTTGTCTGATGCATAAATTTGCCTGGAATTTTCCCCAAATATCTGCTCTGTCACCTGGGAGAAGTTTCTGTCCCACAAACAAAATAGCAGCTAATTGCTGGCCAGAGAGCCAGCAATTCGTTCAGGGTCTCTCAGCTACTGAGTGGCGAGGCCAGATGAAACCTCCATATTTCTTATTCTAAATATCGTATTCTTAGATATAGTTTCAGTATGTGGGGAAGTATCTGGTGTGCTTTAAAAGGGTTTCATGAAAACACTAAAAAATATTCAGCAGGAAGATTAGATTTCAGGAGTACATTTATGGTGTATCTTTGTGTTAATCTGTCAGGGTCTTGCTGCTCGCTTGAATAGCAGGGATTGAACTTGGGCCAATGGAGCTCTTGCAACTCCAGAGAAAGCCTCGCTACAGAACCAGGTGCCCTCGCTGGCAAGCACTATGGTCCTATTTGGAAGGTACAGATTTGCAGCCCTTCTTGGCCCCCAGGTGCAGATTAAATGCAATTATGCAATTTATTATGGTATAATCATTATTTACCTGGGGCTTTCCAAACAATAAACCCTAAACTGCATTCCTCAGAGGTTAAAAGCAATATTTCTCATCCTTACAAAGTGCTTAATCATCCCATATGGAACTCATACAGATGAGGGGTAAATGAATATGGAAAATAACTGATCATTTTGAAATGTGAGCTTATTAAATTACCAATTAAAAAATCGGGAGTCTGCTCTAAGGCAGGGGTGGTGGTAAAGAACTATAATCCCAGCATTAGGAGATTCAGGCAGGATTGAAAGTTCAAATTTAGTCTGGCTAACTCAGTGGCTTAGTGAGATAAGAACTTGTTTTAAAATAAAACCAAATAAGATTTTGAAAAAGGGCTGGACATATAGCTTCATGTTAAGGCTCTGGTTTTAATCTATGGGATTAAGTATAAGAAAGTCTGCTACCAGAAAACACCATGCTAGACCATAACATTCACATTTATTGCATGATAACATGATATAAAAATTTATTAACTTTATTATCAAGTTTAGATCATCTTGTTTAGCATGAGCACATAGGTGACAGACACGGGGCACCTTGCCTACTGCTTATTGGTTAACTAGAGCCAGGTCTGTGTCTCTAATCTGTAACAGGAGAAGCCAGATTGCTATATTCCTGGAACTAGGAAGCAGGGTGGGGTGGGAAGGAAGGGATGGCCAAAGAGCAGAAGGAACTTCTGGAATGATGGTGATTTATGCTCATTATCATGACAGCAGGGATGACCTCACAGGTGGAAATATTGCCAACAGCTGTCCCACCTGTTGAATCTTGCTTTGATGCATTTTTAGGCAAGATAGTGTGACATTTTATGCAGAGCTAAAAGAAGTTTTCCCTATTTCTGAGGCAAAACTCTTCCACACATCTCAGCCAATATTCCATGAATTATGAAGTTTTCCACTTCAGTTACTGGGAAAAAGCATTATACCTGATCCTGTGTCAGAAGCAGGTGATGGTTCCCTAATCTCCACAGTTGCCCGTGCAAGCAGCCTCCCCACACGCATCTCCTAAATGCTCTTCTTCAGCTCTCTCCCTCAGTATCCATCATTGTGATTTCCCAAGTCGCACTTCAGGACCACGGCAGGACTCCAAGGATGAGAGACTGCTCAGAGCAATGTAACTTCTAAGACGGGGTGTCTTATCTGTGACTCTTCAGTGGACCTGAAGCTTCTGTGGCTTTTTATTGGTAGAACAGGAAGCAAGGATAAAGGACAAAATACATGTGTGTGCAGGAATTCACGTACTGTACAGAGGAAGGACAGGGCCTTCTGTTATATGACTGACGGAACTTAGGGACAATCTAAGTATGAAACTGGAGTATAGAGAAGACAAGGGCTGTAGTACTCATTCTTTAGGGCAATGTGTTTTGATCCTACAAGGACTTGTGGCCCTGTAAAACATCTTCTGATCTTTAAATTTTTTTTATATCATTTATGTATTCATTTGGTATAGGTTGTTGTCATGCAGCTTGGACTCATAGTGATCCTCCTGTCTCAGCCTCCCCAGAGCTGGGATTATAGATGTTTCCCCATTCCAAGTTTCGGTGGCCGTCATGATGCAGGGCCAGCTAGTATGTGGCACTGGGGATGGAACCTGGTTCATTGCACTGCCAGGCCGCTGCTTACACGGCCATGCTATCTCGCCAGCCCTCTTTTAATCTTTAACTATGGATTTCGGGAGATTTTTGTGCATGTGACCCCCAACTTCCTTATCTCTGCACCTCTGTCTCCTACATTCCTCTGGCCAATACCCTATCCGATCTTTCTCCCCAACCCAAGGTCTACAAGCAATCCCAGGGTCTACACAGAGCGATCTTAGGGTTCTTCTCACTAAAACTCGATCTTGATCCTCACTGTTAATTTGTCCAGAACTTGTTATCAGCATGTTTCCCATAGCAACCTGATTAGAAATAATTCATGAAAGTTCCCAGCTTTCATGTTCGTCTTTCGTGTTTTACTGCACTAATATGGTCATATGGGCCTTTTATGCTTCAAGGTACCATGCTTGTTACAAGCCACGATTATCCTCTAACATGACTAGAGGGGCTCTGCAGTGTTTGTGGCTACCAAGAGACTGGTGCAAGAGCAGAAGCAGTTTTCTTATTAAAATGTGATATGTGCAGGATTTAACGAGTTCTAAAGTTGATGGATCCCAAGGCATGATTACATTTCCCAATCTTGCCCATCACTGTTTTATATTGCTTTGTGTGTGAAGTCTCAAGAATGGTGTGTGTGTGTGTGTGTGTGTGTGTGTGTGTGTGTGTGTGCGTGCGGTCATGTGCTGTTAGCTGCTTCAGGTGTGAGGGTAAACTTGTGCCCTAATTACTTCATCAGACAGGAAAATGATCAGAATAGGAAAGACAGCTCTTTTTCCTTTGGATTTATTATATGGTTTGGAGCAACTCATGATATATTTCCTTTGGCTTCGGCTCTTAGAAAAGGTCTTTAGTCTCTGAAATGCTTTTGTACTGGACTTACAGAATGTATTTCTTCTCTCTTGTCTCCATCTGTTAGAGATGGAATTTTGGACATTGCAGTAAAAGTCCCTTTTCTTTCAGCTGACGTTTATAAGGCAATATTCCCAAAGGAGAGGTCTATAGACTAAATCTAACCTGAAGATGAGTGTGTGTGTGTGTGTGTGTGTGTGTGTGTGTGTGTGTGTTTATGTGTGTATGTGTGGGTGGAACATCAAAGTATTGAAATCTTCCAATGTATATCTAGATTTCTGGCTTCTGACTTCTGGAAAAGTCAGGAAACCTGGCATTTTGGCTCAGGTTCTCACAGAGTGCCCTTTTCATAAGCTACATTGGAAGCTGCTCCTTTTTGAATGGCTGTAGGTTTTCCACATGGACATGGGCTTCTCCAGTCATGTAATCTAATTTCTATTATTGATGGGTCCCCGGGGTCAGGAGGATCTGCATGTTATTGGAGGTCCAGGGCGCCAACTGTGGAGTTCAGATCCCTGCTGTGGCATTTTGGTGACTTGACTTCAGTTCTTTCTTCTGTTTGCAGCTTTTGTTCCTGATGCCGTAGATGTGCTGTCTACCCTCACCTCATTTCCTGTCCTTCTTCCTTCTTCCACGACTTTTATATTTATTGTTTTTCCCTACACATTCTGCCACGGTTGCCTGGCAGGTCAGTTTCTCATGGGTGTGCAATTTGGCTTCAAGTCCGTGATGTTTCTTTGACATATTTCATATCCACGCTCCATATAAAAGGCTTTCTGATGGATTCAGCAAATCATTGTTCCTTTTTGGACAAATTGTCAGTAGCAGGAGAACTTGGAACTCCAAGACCACTATAGGTGACCTTGCATGGGTGAAATTCCTACCCTCAGGTCATTCTTCTGTGTGCACAGTACCATGTATTGTGCTACCAGCTTTCTTGGGGAAGACCGGGGTTGGCTCCCCTACATCACCAGATCTGGCTGCTTGGTTTCATTCTGACCACAGAATATGAACCAACAACGTTTTACAATAATGGCAGCGACGACAGTCATGACAATGACAGCAGTAATCGCTGCCCTTTGTCTGCCACTCAACTTATCCCTGGAATGCGGTGAACTCCTTAATGTGAATTAGATTTCACCCCTGCAGTAACTTCACATTAGGACTTTTTTCTTTTTAAGTAAGGGGAAATGCTCTGAAAAGCATTTAAGTAGGAGGAAATGCTTTTTCCATCTCGTATTCATATCAGGAGGGAAATTCAGCCTTAGATATCTCTGATTATGAAATTTTATGCAAGGAAACACAGGAAATCCCAGGGATCATTGGTACAAATCTGTGATGTAGGACTTAGCATTTTTATATTTCTAATGCTCTTGGGGAAGCACCCTGTGCATGTGCCTGGTTAGAACCAGAAAGCAAGGTTAAAGGACAAAAGAAGGGTGAAGAGGACTGGGCAAGGACAGGGTGGCCTGTTCCGCGGCTGATCAAACCTAGGGCCAGAATGAGTCATAAGTCAGAGTATGAGGAGGACGAGGGCTGGGCATTCACTCACTCTGTAGGGCAAGAGCAAAGGGCAGGTAGCGGTTTGTGTACTCAGAGCAACTTCCAGGAAGGCAGCAGCTATGCGGTATGGTATAGTAATGCCTCTGGTAGGCACAGCCGTAGCTCAGGACTGCCAGCTCTGCCTTTACAAGTTCACGTGAGTTCCTTGAACTTCGTGGACCTCACCTTCGTTTCTGTAGAACAGAGAGAACAATGCACCCTTACAAGGTTGGAAGGCTTACTTGTGGTGGCCAGTATGAAAAAATTGACCAAATAATATGTTAATGATAGTCAGTATGTGATATCATAAAAAACACACTGGCTATTTAAGATTTATTACAGTAAAGGACACATTGCCACTAAAAATCTCCTTCAAAATTTTCCACTGCACTGTGAACACACTTACTAGATCGTTCTTAGCACTTTCTAGAGCAGTTCTGAAGGTGCTCTTTCAAGTCTTTCATTGTACTATCGTGGCTGATTCATGTTGGGAATCAATGCAAAATGTTTATGTTTCATAATCATTTTGTCTTTGGGAAGAGCCAGAAGTCATATGGTGCCAGATCTGGTAAATAAAGTAGATGAGGGCACAGCAAAATGTTTTTATGAGTCTGCCTCTCTGTGGGTTGGCGTTTGCCAGCAGCACTGATTGTATCTCATAAAGACAGTCACAGAAGAGGATTTCTAAAACTGCTTCAGGGCAAGAACCATGGGATAAATGGGTCTCTTACTGTGACACATTTTTAAAAAATTAAACATTTTCTGTGCATTTTGATTGCTCTGAATAGTGAGAATGGCTTTGGAAGACTTTTTGGAGGGTTAAAAATGTTAAGACATGTCTATTTCTTGATACATAGTAGACATTTAATAGGTGAAAACTACTAGTTCTATAGTATCATGTCTACAATCCATGATTTAGAAGCTTCTGACATTGAAAAATTGCCTGCAAATTGATTGGGGTGGGGCACAAACTCACCTGACCTAATAGATGTTTTGCAAATTTGATATAAGTGAAATTTGATTTTAGGGTTTTATGTACATATCATATTGTGTCTGACTATTTCTGAGTTCCCAACCTCCTCTGTCCTGAAGGATTCTGGACTGGTATTATTATTCCATGTATGTTTCTCTGCTGTCTTAGGAATCCTCGGAGAGAGTCCTTTGTTTGGTTTAGCTTATTTTCTGCAACCCCTAACTTAAATGGCTGGGATCCAACAGGTAACTTGTAAATGTGTATTGATTGAATAAAAGGAAGGATGATAGAGCTTTGGCGGTAAACAAAATAAAAATGGAGTCCTGGGGAACGAGAGAGGGAGAGAATGCATTATTTCCTCCCTTTATTTCTAAGGCGTTTTACAGGATTGTGAGCTGCTGAGGAGGCCCACATCATTCACTGTGAGTGGGGAGGAGGGGCGGACACCGCTCCAGAATCCTGAAAAGGCTGCCAGCGGACTAAAGCTGGAAGCCACGCCTGGGCCTTGCTATGCTATCAGGGAATACAATTGCCTTTTTTGGAGGGCTGGCTCCAGCACAGCTGGTGTTACAGGCTTTGCAACCACAATGCAGGGAAAAGCTGGGAAAATCCCACAAAGTGAAATCGTATCGGCTTGTGGTCAGACTGGGACTCCAAATTTGGACAGTGGAATTTCGTGGGAAAATGTGAAATGCATCAGAGGTTATATAGTGGATCTAAGATTTATTGCGACACTAGTGGCTACTTCCAGAAGAACTAGCAAGTGGCGATGATATTTCTGTGAGGGCGGAGGAGGGAGAGGTAGCCTCAGCTTACTGCTGATGTGATCAACCTGTTAAAATCCTTGAGCAAATGGAAAAATCAAAGTTGTTCCATGATACTCTTCGGATCAATGCACACCAGGGTGTATATAGACATTTCAAAAGCATGAAACCAATTGATTAGCACATAAAATACTAGAGGCAATCAAAGCAGTTGGAGCTGATGTTTGGTGCTCTCCCGAAGGCTGTTTCTCATTGTAGAAAAGAGCTCCCAACACTGCCTCTGCTCCTTAAGGCAAACACAGTCATGCCCGCGAAAGCATGCTGTTAGATGACCTTCAGATCTTTTACCTAAGATCTAGAGATACCATCATCAAAATCATTTGTGATAGAAAGACCCTCATGAGACAAGCATTTTTAAGGTGGGGCTTCTGGGCTCCGAGCTTGGCTGAACTGGGCTCACAGCACTTAATAATCAGGACATGTCATATACGATTCTGGAATTCTGATTTATTTTTTATTATTTTAAAGAGGGAAAACACTGAAAGCAACAAGAACAAAGAGAAAAATAAAACAATAGTGCTGGAGAGATAGCTCAGTGGTCTAAGTGCTTACCTGGCAAGCCAAAGGACCTGGGTTTGATCCTTGGTACCACATAGAATGTCAGCTCCAGAGGGTGCAGTGTGCCAGCCATTGATTCTGGCTGTGGAGGTGCACACCTGTAATCCCAGCACTGGGGAGGCTGAGACAGAAGGATCACTAGGAGTCTGAGACGCATAGTGAAAAAAACCCCAAAAAACAACAAACCAAAAAACTACTAATTTCTATTAGTTTCTCACAGGCAACACTTAATGTCTATTTTTTTTTTTTTTAACTTTCATCAACTCTATATGCTGATATTGTAACATGAGCAGCTTCATTAAGGATAGCTACGTGCAATATAACAACGATGGTTGAATGTCTTCCATTTCATTCTTTTAAATGTGTATTGCCTCTAATGTCTCGTCTTATCTCCTTATATTCTCCTTGAAATAAATTAAAAAAAGTAAAATAGACAAGGAAAACATTAAGGTTTAGTGAAGCTAGAGTGAACATTTAACTGCCTGATCAATCTGGAATTCTGATTGGAAGAGAAGACATAGGAGGCTGGAAACTCCGGGGCGCACTGCAGTGAAGCAGTGCAGGGACTCTGTGACGGCAAAGCAGTGGAGAGGTGGGGGCGGGGGGAGGCTGCACCGAGGAATGTGGGTGCGGCGGCCAGATGGCACGACAGGGCATCAGGGGCCTCCCGAGCCGCTGTTCTCACCCTCACATATCCTCTGCTCAGCCTAAGAGGGTGCTTGAGCTTTTGACTTTTGATTTTGGGTACTAGAAGGCCTTAGTGGAGGAAAGTTTTTGTAGAAAGTTAATGGATCAAGCAATTTTGAAGTATGGATATCCTGAGATCTATTGAATAATGATAATAACCATCATAATAATAATCATTCTAAATTACTGATAATTTGCATGGATGACCCCACACATTGAAGGGGGCAGAAAGCCCAGATTTCATAAGGGGAAATAACATGCATTGAAAATGAGAACTGTGTCGATGGTCTACTTAGCATTCAAAGCAAATAGCTGCATCAAATTGCTTACTAGTAAGGGCCTACTCCGTGTCAGCTTGAGCCAGGCAGGAAAACATTATGTATTATCTTTACACCAGAATTTTATTCAAAAATGTGAGGACAGTTAATAATGCTGGCCCACAGAAGCCGTAGCTTTGGCCTCCTATTGCCTGCCATCTCTGTCCTGTGCCCTGATCCCGTGTTTTCCAGCTGCCCTTGGTGCAAAAATGCTTTGCTTTAGAAGTTCTGAACCACTGCTCCCTGGTACTTTCAAGTTTCATAGTCAAGCCTATGAGACTTATTAAAGGCAGTTTTAAATGTATCAAGTAATTTCATTCTATTACAATAAGTGTGAAATGATGTGTCCTATTATTAAATGTGTCCTCTAAAATTCAGAGCAGGCATATTAATATTTAAACACAGTCATCATAATATTTTAAAAAGAACGTATGTGATAACATGTGACTATCTTTATTAAGATATTACATAACAATAGTACTAGCAACAAGTTGACTAGCTACCATCACTGTGGAGTGACTTCCAGGTAGCTCCACCTTTGCTCTACTTTCAGATCAGCGTTGTCTTGCCGGTTCTTGCAAAGAGAATAGCTCCATTCACGAGGCTCAGACTTTATGACCCAATCACCTCCAAATAACAG
>PVJA010006109.1:15000-75048 GCA_004027025.1 Myocastor coypus
CATCTTTCTCTTTAAGAAATCTTTGATCTGATCAGCTGTCATCTTTTCTCAGCTAGCCTATGTGCCTCGCAGCCATGGTAATTCCAATTGTCACCTCTTGAGAAAGTCAGGTCACGTGGAGCTGTTTTTGTCCAAGGGAACAAAAAACCACAAAAGTCAACTAGAGGGAAGAGAGAGAACTTTTTAATGGTCTATAATCATGCATTCTGTCACTTTATTAATAAATCTCAAATCAAGCATGGCCAAGAGGGGCCTCTCCACCCCACTGAGTCTTTCATGCATTGCTCTGATTGTCTTTTGTGTGCTACACAAGGTGACATGAAATAATACACGTGACCTGGTCCTATGGGCTGTGGATGCTGAACCGTTCGGACACTATGAGATCATCACTAATTTCTCATCGTTCTCACAGGCATGATTCTGACAATGAGGAAATATAGGATTCTGAGAAAGGTTCAGGAAAGTCTCATAGCAACTTATTTTAATAAACAGGCACTGCAGGAACAGGTCAAGTGCTTAGCGTACAGTTGATTTTACATTGGGTACAGAGGGTATGGAGAAAACTTCTGCTTCTCCCTGTTCTTGAGTAGCCCCAGTGTAGAAAGAAGGACAAGTCATAGCAATGAAAATACAACACAAAAAGTCTGTCCAAGGTGGAAGGATAGTGTCATAGGAGACTAGGAGATGGAGGGGTTGGTTTTCTACTTCGAGGCATCCCCAAACTTCACAGAAATGCAGTGGGGGTATGAAGATACAGGACCACTGGAGTTTATCTTGCTCAAGAGTGCTCTGAACACCTGGAATGATACTAAATACATATTAGGCACTCAAATACTGTTGAATGAATAAATAACTTGATTGACTGTCAACTATGAGTTGGAAAAAGGAGAGAGAGGCAGATGTAACTTGAGGGAAAGAAAACCCATTGAGTCATGACTCATGGCACTCGCACTGCTAGGCAGAGCTCTAGACTTTCCCAGAACCTGCTAATTTGAGATTTGCTCTTTTTTCACCAATTATTCCCTCAGGAAGCTCTATTCCCTGGGTAAACAAAAAAGGTTGGATTCCCTGACCGAGGGATCCCTGCTTGTACCAGTCTGCTCTAAACAGTTGAGATCACTACCTATCTTGTTTCTGGAGGACATCTGGAATTGAATCCTAATAGAAATCAAAGAAAACTGAGAGAAGTGTTTCCAATTCTACTCAAGGCATATGCTTGGTACCAGAAAATAAAATGCCACATTCCTTGTGCTTATTAAAATTCAGTGTTGCAAATGATTAGGCCACTAAAGATAGTCAAACTCAAGATTAGTGCCCTAGACAGAGGGGTTTCTTTTGAGACAGACTCTCACTGTGCAGTTCAAGCTGGCTCCAAGTGCACTATTTAGCCCAAACTGCCCACAAACTTACAGTGATCCTCCTGCCTCAGCCTTTGAAGTGCTGGGATTACAGGTGTGTACCACCATATCCAGCCTAGAGAGTTTTTGATTAAATGCTGGCTATAGTCTCGATTTTGGATTTTAAGAGTAAAATTAAATTAACCACTTTATAAATATTTATTGAATAAGTAAGCATCGACTATTTGCTCCTCTATAGTCCAAGATTTTTTTTTTTTTTTTTTATGAAAATGGACTGGATTGTGGTACCTTGTCTTTGAATTTTGCTATTCAGCTATGTGTATCAAGAAACACTGGGATATTTAGCAAACAGTACAGGATGCTTATCTGAAGATTTACCTGGAAGTCCCAAATCTCCAGAGTAGGAAAGCTGAACACTTCTGTTTGAAGTGTTTATATTGTCTCACTCTACAAATAAGATTTCCTTTAGGATCTGAGGCTCTACAATTCCACCATCATTTCTATGTCTGTGACTTTGATCAAAGTCAATAGTAATTTTTGCTGCTTTATTGTCTAAGGGATGGAAGCACTCACACTATATTTGCATCTCTTGTAGTAATGGAAATAAAGGACCATAGTCCATAAAACTCATGCATGACTTCATTTTTATTAATCAGTTGACAGTTCAGTAGCTGCCTGCCCTTTGCTTTGGAGAAGGTTTGGATTAAAGTCCGGAGCCCAAGATTTTTTATCCTTAGTCTGCAATTCTCTAGGTTTTCTCAGTCATAATAATAAAAAGTGCTGTGGTGTTGGAGAAGGTCAGACTGAGGTGTGTAAGGGGGTCAGTTGGGTTGTCTAAGTGCTATATTGATCTCTGTAGCTTTGAATGAATTGCTTGTGGATTGTGTAGATGTGTTCATCCAGGGTTCGATGAACATTTTCTATCAGTTCACCTCGTGTAGTTGACATGTGTCTACAGCATCAGAAGATGGGGCTAGTCAGACGCTGATCTTTCAGGCTGAGCTGGAGCTCCAGCATAATGCATGATGTTTTCTGTGACTGATGCTTATGCCACAGCCAGACTCTAACCTGAACATACAAGCTTCAGGATCTCTAGTTTTATTCTTAAGAGAAGCCATAACTTAGGGCATGTAAGAGAAAGAACTAATAGGAAATTAAAGAATTTCTGTCTTGGGGCTTGGGTAGAGTTATGATCCTGCACTTGTGCTTAGGGTTGAGGTGAGTGGGTACCATGTGGTCTATCTGAGAGCAACCCAGGTAACAGAAAGATGGAGAGAACCCAGGGTCATTTTTGGCTTTGTTGATGTCCAAAGAGAAGGAACATGGATGGTTGTTTAACACATAGAGACTCAGTTGGAGACAAGGTGGTTTAATGAAACAAAGATTCCAAAAATACTATTGAATTCGTGTGTGCAAAACTGTAGTCTCTCATTTCGGATAGAGATGGAGAATATGGAATTTCCAAAGACTGTAAAGATACACTTAATTCTGTCATTTGTATTTTGAACTGTTTGGTCAGCTTTTCTGATTTGTGTGTGTGTGTGTGTGTGTGTGTGTGTGTGTGTGTGTGTGTGTGTCCTCTAAAACTACATTGATTATTTTGCAAGATAAGTCCATAAGCATTTGGGTCATATCTCCTTTTTTAATATCCTTTTTATATTTTTGGTTGTTTGATGGTCTCCCTATGTAGCTTGGACTCTTATTTTCAGCCTCCCCAGTACTGGGATTACAGGCGTGCAGCACTGTGCCAGGACATTGGACTGCTCAGCCCACCATGAGGTCAGGGTTGGCCTGGCATTTGGTGCTGAGGGCTGAACCGTGTGGTCCCTGAGCTTGCCTAAGTTTGCCTAGGCAGGCACTTTTGTCCGCTGTGCTATCTCACCAGTCCCTCGGGTCATATCTTCTTTGAACTCACTAAGTATCTTTCACTCTTCTTTCCTCAATTGGTAAGGCTTGGCGAACTGGTGTTTTCTTTCCTCTTCACTGGCACTCCTTGGGAGAGGTGGGAGATGTGGGGAGGGCTTGCTGTTTGTTATGTTGTTCTAGTATTTATAGTGTTGGTTTTTACTGTCATGAAGATTGAGGTCAAGTGGGATGAGGAGGGCTTTTAATGCTGTTCTCCAGTATTGATTTCCAGCTTTGCTTGTCAAGAGATAGTATATACTCCTTAAGCTACTTAATTTAACCTTGATTTGACTCTATTTTTGTTTTGAGGAGAGAATTACTTCTGGTTACAATAGCATTAATGGGTTCTATCTCACATTGCTTATATACAATAAATGTTTCTATTACACCTTTGACTTTTATCACTACTCTTTGAAGCTCATCTTCACTTGTGATTAGCAGTTATTTTTCAATGTGGAAGGAGAAATGGAGGGAAGAATGGAGTGGTGAGTGAAAGAGGAATGTCAGTCAGTAGGGGAGGTGAGGTGGGTAGGGAGATCAATAATAGCTGAACATAACTGGATACAGGTTTAGGATTGGTTGGAAATCTTTTAGTTGGGCTGAAAGGTTAATGTTAAGGGTTTTAGGGAGATAATTGCAGGGGGGAAGATGGGATGTAAGAGTGAGGTATAGTTCAGGGTTGAGGGAAATTATGCCATTGTCAGAGACTTGATATATTTGCTCACCTGTGAAGCAGGAGAGAGGCAAAAGAAGACAGGGTTAGGTGAGGTAAAGAGGAGCAAAAGGAATAGGAGAGGGCAGGAGGTTAACATAAGACATGACAGGCAGGAATACTGTGAGTTCAAGACCACCTTGGGCTACAAAGTAAGCTTAAGGCCAGCCTGAACTGTACAGAGAGACCCTGTCTCAAAAAAAAAAAATAGGAGTGGCAGAGAAAGCAGAATATGGTGAGCTAAAAGCTTGACAAGAAATATTTAAAAAGTGGAGCAGACAAATTAAAAAAAACCCAGTTGCTATAGAACTCTGGGTTGAAGAAATGAACTTGGGAGATGAGAGGGAGAGAAAATAAACACTAATAAATCAAACAAAAGTAAAACAACAAACAAAAAATGTCCAACTGGAATTCAGGTCACGTACTCCAGTAAGAGCATGTGCCAATGAATCACACATAGTCACTTTGCCAAGAAGTTCGAATGTCACAGAATTTCCCTCTTGCCCTCATTGGCATCTAATTGCAGGCAAACAAACCCAGTCTCAGGAACACTCCCCTGGACCTCACAGGCAGAACCTGGCCCTCGTCGTGGGGTTGGCTCACACTGCCAAGAAAACTGGCCATGCGTACTCACAAAATTGGAACTGGATCCGTATCTCCCACCATGTATTAAATTCAAACCAAAATAGATCAAAGATCAAAACATTAAAGGAGAAACAATGAACATACTGGGAGATAAAAGAGTGAAAACATATATCATGAGCAAATCACTTGATTATCAGTTTTTAGCCTTCACTAAGATTCTATCTGAGTCAATGGTTTTCATAGCCATTAAGCAAATTTGCTTCCTGATTATTTTGGATAGAAAGGTGTACGCTGAGGTTTTAGCTAATGATCGTACGGTCAAAATTCACAATTATTTTGCTTTGTGATGTGATGGGTTTAGACTTGACAAATTGCATTATTTTCTCTTTGCTAGTGGCTCCCTCTTAGTTTCTGTGGATAGGGACCCTAGAGAGGAAGCAGAAAGCAGCAGGAGAGACTCCTTTTCTTCTGTCTGTGGCGGTTCCTGCAGTTCTCCGAGGGACAGCCTCTTAGCCTGACAGCGGCGGCTCATCCCGATTTCTAGCCTTTCCTCAGAGTTGTCATGCTTTTGCCGCACTCCTGAGAGGAAGTCTGGCAACGCCCTTCCTTGGTGAACTGGAATCCATGCCCACAAGGGTTCTCTTCCAAGTTCTAACTGTTGGAAACCCTAATGTGCGGACTTCTGGGTCCCAGCTCCCCAGAATCTCAGCTCTGAGCTTTGTTCTGAAGACTCTAACTTCTTCCCTTCAGTCAGTCCTAGGTTAGCCCCTCGCTGCCTTCTTTTCACTGTATGATCCCATCATTTCCATTTTATTTTCTTTATCCTTTCCTCACAATTTTTTTAACCAATCCCACTTCTTCAGTTTTCTCTACTCACATAAGTTGTGTGGATCTATTATCCTGAACTGACTTATCGGAATAATGCTGGAAACTTCCATAGAGGTTTTTCTTTTCTCTCCTTTAAGTGAAGCTAAGCCTGAAAATTCCAGGACATTGGATTGAGATGTATCTGGACTGACAGTCTCCAATAATGTGTCGAATCTTCCTCCTGTACCCACACCCTAGAAAAAGTAGGCAAGGTAATGATCTGAATAACTGGACCTTGGCTGTATTGGAGTGTAGGGAGGGTGGTGTGTCAAATGGATCATGCTGGGGTCTTCAGACTAAGGAAGAATGAATTACAGGCAGGGAAGTACAGTGACTGTTGGCTCTGATAGTTTTGGTGTGATTGTTCAAAAAATTGTGGGCATCAGCTCTGCAGTTGCCTACGAGAATATTGCTTCCGCCTCTCCAGTATGACCACTGATCTTTGTGTCGCTGAGGGGGAGGCAAGCATCTCTGATGGTCTACACCAGGAGCAAGTCTCTGAGGGGACTCTCCTACCGCTCTTTCCTGGTAGGAGGCTTTGTGTCTCCTTTTTGTCTTCCTGCTGGTGAATAGCATGGAGAACTGGCCGACAGCAGTGGTTAGGAAGCAGAGTTAAATCACTTTGAATCTTGGCTAAATTCCAGCCACACTGTCACTTTGGGAAGGGAATCCTCTGGCTCGAACCCTCTAGTACATTTCTTTCTCTTTCTTTCTTTCTTTGTTCACTTACATTTCCTCATCTTTCTCATGAAGAGATAATGCAACTGTAAAGGTTAGCTATACAGTAAGTAAGCAATAGGCTTTGACTATCACTGTGGGTTATTGTCGCACCTTTCTCAGGAGCCGATTTCCACAAAGCGGGCTGATTGGGGGCGGGGCCAGAATGATGTCATACACGCTTGTCCAGATGTGTCCTTTTTGTCTCCCTGGGCATTTTCTCCCATTGGTCCTCCTTTGTGTCAGGTATGACAGTGGTTGCGAGTAGGAATTGAGTGCAGGAGTGAAGATCCCCCTGTCACCGTTAATTGTAATGTCAACTTGACTATACTAGGGAGCGCTTAGCAGTTTGCTAGAGCACATTCTGGGAACATCTGGGAACATCTGGGTGTGGCGTGGAGATGGGACCTCGGGTGCTAGCGCTAAGCCCAGGCCCCTCTCTCTCAGCACTGTTTTCTGCTGTGCTCCTGTTCTCTAGAACTGAACGTCTTCACTCTGCCATACCCCTCTCTCATGGCGACGGCCTCACGGCTTGCCAGCCATGGCCTGATTTCCTTGAAACCATGAGCTAAATTAAACCTCTCCTCCTCCGAGTTATAGGAATTAGGTGTTGTGTCCCAGTAGCAGCAAAGCTGATTTGCATTATTCCCCAGGGCAAATCCTGGCATTACTAGCACTCATCAAGATGTCAGACAACTTTTGCTAGTGATGGTCATAGCTTCACAGACTGGGGCAGGGCTCCTGCGTGTGTGAGTCTGCATGGAAGAAATACTCGGAGGCCAGGGCTGTGGCTCTTTGTAGACTAGCATTCAATCCTCCATTGTTCTTACTTTGCATGTCTCACTCCTATGAGTCTTTTTGTTCAATTTTATTCTAATTCACTTTATTTTAAAAAGTAAAAGCAAACACAAAAGCAAAAGCAAAATACTTCCTCTCATCTTGTTCTTTTAAACGCGTACCATTTCTAATGTCTTGTAAATTATTATTATGTTCTCTTTAAAATAAAAAAAGTAAAAAAGGACAAGAAAAAGTTATGGTGTGTTGAAAGCAAGTATTATGTTTGATTATTTGTCTGGGTTTGCATACCTGTATCTGTTAATCTGAGCAACAGATTTGATGATGAAAATACAAAATATAATAACCATTATTAAACTTCTATTAGTCTTAACTCACAACTTATTGTGTGACTTTAGAGGGATACTTACCTTCAAAACTAAATTTTCCCTCACGTGAAGCATTAAATGGATTCTCACGTGGTAAGAGTCTACTAAATGTCACCTCTTGTTATGGCTATACCCTCCCTCCCACCCTTTATCCTTAGTTTTTTTCAGCTTGGGTTTAAATACCATGGTTCCTTTGACATTTTGCTAAGGTGTCCTACCTTTTATCTTAAGCAAAGTATTATTCCTTAGTGTTGTTAATTGATTCTTCAGAAATAGGAGCTTATGCCCAGCTTGTCAAATTTGAGTTCAACTCCTCCCCCACATAATTAGCATCCACTGATATTCCAGATCCTTTTCCCTCCTGGGGCCCTGCCAGAGCCAGCCCGGCTCAAGCTGGGTCTGGATAACACTCTCCAATAAATCTCTGCCTTTGTCACACTATTGAGCTGTTAATAAAGAGAGCAGGGAGGTCTTGTAGCAGGGCTTTCTTTGGTTACAAAGCTCTAATAGTGTGTCAGGATTATATAATTCACCTCCAAGAGCATCCAAAAGAGAGATAAATTGTTTAGTTGGGAGAAATTAACTGCAGATTGATCCTACCTGTTTTAATTTAGAGCAGGATGGCTTAGGCAACTCCAAGGAGCAGATGGACTATTGATCTGACAATAGGATAATCAGAGCCTCAGAGCTGGGGTGGGTGACAGTATGCGAGGAGAGTCTGGAGCAGTTGGGGCTTCGGCAGGTAGCCTTCGTGGGACAGAAGCCATTCCTTAATGGAGCATGGGCCTCCGCTTGCTGACAGGTCTTAGCAGGGACAAGAGCTCCAACGCCTGAGTCTGCGTGAAGCACTGCTATAATGAGACGTCCCATGCTGTGTGCGCCGGCACAGAAATTTAGCTTGGAAGTAGGAACAGGAAGGTTGGGGGGGGATGGGGACGGACTCTACTGTGGAGGACACTCCAGGAAGCATTATGGGCAGGCTGGACTTGGAATCAGCTGTGGAACTTGGTGAGTATAGGGTCTCTCCTCCTCTGTCTTTGTAGGCTGGGCTTCTTTTTCTTTTCTTTTCTTTTCTTAGTTCCATTATCCTTTCCCCAGTTTGATGGACTCTATCTCCATTTTGCTTTATCCCTCTCCCCTTTGCACCTGCAGTAATCTTGCTCTTATCATGTATGGAATACAGCTTCTTCCAGAACTCGAGCAAAACTGTATTTTGTGTGTCCAGAGGTAGAGGACTCAGGGATTTGTGTGGCCGCAGCGTCCTGAAGATTTCTAGGCTAGGCTTCTCTGTCTCATGGATAGGGAGAGCTTGAAGCTGGTTGCTTCGAGTAGCTCCCAGATGATTAGGCAGGGTTCCTGGAATGCCATGTTGACTGCTAGGTCGGGACGTCCTGACACATGAACCAGCTGAAGACCCAGCCAAGGCCCAAGTCACAAAGGGCAAGTGTAGACCTAGGGCCAGGGAAAGAGTGAACGAGTGCAGGACGGGACACTTGGGAGGGAGTTCTGTGAGTTCTCTGTGTCTGACGCTGATAAGATCTTGGATTTTACTCTAAAGTCCTTTCTGAGGAGAGGGACAATTGCAGGCCCTGAGAATCTATGGCCAGCTTTGGGTGGTGGTCCTTCTGACAGTGGGGCTTGGACTGAGGAGGGGAAGTGTAGCAGATGCACAGCCTCTGGATCTGTCAAGGAAAACAGACGTCTCAGAAAGCAAAAGTGAACTATGCTTTCCAAGGGAAGCAGCAACAATGATGTACACTGAGGCCTTTAACTAGGGAGAAGAAGCCTGGCGGGCGCCCTCTTCCTCTTTCCTCTCCTCGGTTCCCTTCTGTCCTTATTTTTACCTCGCGTCATCACAGGATGCCCAGTTATCATGCTCATTCACTAAGAGTTTGGGCAAGAACGCAGTATATCTCATCAATATTTCACCATCACCCTTTGAACGCTTGATCAATAAAGATGAGTTAAGAAGCATGCTCAAGCTAAACCAAGCCATGCGTAGCCAGGGGCAGATTTGTGGGTGAGGTAAGGAAACACTGTCTCTCCTTAACTCAAAACATCGTGGATTTTTGAGGAGAGGTAGAGGGCAGAGAAAGCTTTGCAGGAAAGAAGATTGTTCATTCATCCACTCATCCATCTGCCTCAGCTGGGCGTGTTGGCATGTGCTTATAATCTCAGCACTTAGAGGTTGATAATAGAGGAGTTGAAGTTGTACCCCAGGCATGAACTCTCAGAGAAAGAAAAGGGAAGAAAATAAGAGAACAACAGCAACAACTATAAATCAAATGAGAGAGAAAGAGAGAGAGACAGAGAGAGACAGAGACAGAGAGAGACAGAGACAGAGACAGAAAGAGAGGAAAGAGACAGAGAGAGACAGAGACAGAGAGAGACAGAGACAGCGAGACAGAGACAGAGAGAGACAGAGAGAGAGAGGAGAGAGACAGAGAGAGACAGAGAGAGAGGAGAGAGACAGGGACAGAGAGGAGAGAGACACAGAGAGAGAGACAGGGAGAGAGACAGAGACAGAGAAACACAGAGAGAGAGAGAGGGACAGAAAGAGAAGAAAGAGACATAGAGAGACAGAGACAGAGAGAGAGACACAGACAGAGAGACAGAGACAGAGAGAGACAGAGACAGAGAGAGACAGAGAGAGAGAGGAGAGAGACAATACATCTTAGATGTCAAACGCTAGTAAGATATTTTTGGTTCTAATTATATAAGATTTGTGTTGTTCATCTACATGTCAAAATGAAACTTTAAAATTAAACAAAGGTCGGTCAGTCTCCCTAAGCACTTTATATACCTCTGTGACTCAGGGTCAGTTGAGAGAGCAGTTTGATAATTTATGTTTTCTCATTTTTAATTCAATCATGTGGATGGGACCACAGGACCAGGACTTAACCTGTATATTCATTTCATTTGTCACTTAGCAAAGCCTGCTTTTGCTTCCATTTTCTGCTTATTTGAAGGAAAATAGCATTTTTGATGCCTGAAATGATAATAATTTCTTTTTTTTTCCATCCAAAAGAAGCATCAGCTAGATTCTTGTCATAGTGGAAAAATAATAAAGTGTATTAATAGCTGAACAAACGGATCTTGCTGGGAAGTATTCTGGACTTTCACTGGTCTCATGGAGACAGAATAGTCCTTGAATCTAAAGTCCTTTTTTCTGCTTTCTGGTATTTTTACAAAAGAGACTAAAATCCCTTTCAATTAAAATTGCCAGATCATTTGAAGTGGAGCTTTCAAAATCCACCGGAATTGAGGGCCCGAATGCCTGGAGTCCTGAGGCCAGTGTGTCGGCTCCTCTTGTTAGAAGCCTGGCGACGCCTCCCTCCGTTTCCTCTGCATTTTTCACATGGCTCTGCTAACTGTGAGGAGGATTCCACCTGTGGCTGCGCGAACAGTGATTCTTACGCAAGCATGGCAGGTGAGAGAATAGCGACAGACTGCGTTTGATCTATAAAGATGACCTCATAGTGAACAGGATCTGTGTCGAGCTTCCAGCCTTCTTTTTTAAGTCCAGGGGAGAACGTCAGTCAAGCTCATTCATGGTCACAGGCCTTTTGTAAAGGTTTCATGTACAAGCAAGTGATCTAAGGAAAGCTGGGTGCAGGGGGAGTAGATTTTGGGTTTAATAGTCTAGTTTCAGTGTAAGCTTCACAGTAGCTAGCTATATGATCCTGAGCTGTGTGACCCTGGACAGGGCAACTAAATTTTTTATTTCAGAGTCCTTTATCATTAAATACATTAACGTTACCACTTGTGATTATTCAGAAAATTAATATTTAAATCACATATTTAAAAACATATAAGAGTGCCTACTGTACGTCAAACACAATAATAGTACTAGTTATTACTACCCCTGAACCTTACCTTTCCGACTCATGAAGAGGTTGACGGTGATAACATTTGTGGCTCCAGTTATTAAACACCAAAAAATAGCATAGTGGTTGCAAATAGTAACGTACAAAGCAAATGGAAATTAATTATTGCATGTGATTTTTTAAGGTATGAACTTTCCCATTTAGGGAATCTGATGTTTTTCATTAATTTAATCACTATTCAGTTAATTAAAAGACAAGTAATTCTCAAGCAGACCTCTGTCTGTTTTCACATTACTGGTTGTTGATACAAAAGGACTTCAGAAAGAATTTTATTTAAAATGTCATGTGGAAAGCAGTAAATTAAAGTAGCTGTGAAGAACATAGGAAAAAAAAAACCAAGTCATTATTTATTAGTAGAGCTGAAAGGTAGGGAAGCTCTTTCTTGAATACCTAAGGGTTAACTCCAGGAAAAATTCAGTTCAATGCAATCCAATTTAACTGGAATATTTATGGTGTGTCTACTAATATCAGGCTTTGTACTAGCAGAAGAGGAGAGTCATTTAAGTTTCTCAGTTTCAGAAGGCAATCTTATAAGTACAAGTGTAGGGGCCTGGTGGGATGGCTCAGTGGTCTAAAGCGCCTGTTTGGGAAAGCTTGGGCGGCTTCAGGGACCGCAGTTCGATCCCTGGCACCACATGCTGTGCCAGCCCTGCCTTTGGGGTGGGCTGAGCCGGCCATAAAAATGAGTGAATAAACAAATAAAGGTTCTGAAACAAGAAAAAATAAATAAATAAAATAAAAAATTCTTAAAAAAAATAAGTACAAGTGTAGCTATAATACAAGGTAGAGTATTAGGTGGTTTAGTTTTTGGCAATTTCACTAATAGATGGGAATCTAGTCATGGTTTTTAAAAACTAGAAGAGAACTTAGAGGCAATATCACATAACCATTCATGCAATTAAAAAATCTTTCCATAGAATTATTTATTTATCATTTCATCAGCAACGTATCTGATCACTTGGCCCTTAGTTTCTGCTGCCTATTGAATGTCACAGCTGCGGCAGAAACAAAGGTCAGCAGGACATAGGAAGATCAGTTTTTTTTTTTTTTTTTTCCATGTAGGCCCTCATTTGATTAGAAGAAGCCCACCCACATTTTGGAAGGTCATTTTTTTTTTCTCAAAGTTAACTGATTTAAATGTTAACCTCGCTTAAAAATAATTGCATGGAAACAGCTAGAATAATTATTGACCACAAAATAGAGGTGCTATGGCTTACCCAGTCTTACACTGCTCTAAGCATCTTTGGTGGACATCGTCTGTGCTTCTGAAGGCCGCACCATACTGAGAGAGATACGCAAGCGCAAGAAATGGCTGGTGTAGGTACCTGTTAGTGAGGAAGGGAACATCCGTTTTCTTTGGAGGAACAGAGAAGGAGGCAGCTAATATAACCTGAGGGTGTCAGCTAGGACTTCTCAGAATGTTCACAGCCCAGCTGGATCCTAAAGTCTCAGCTGTATAAAGTCTTGTCCAGATTGAGAAGGAGAAAAGTACCGAGAAACACAAAGACCTGGGTAGAAGAGATAAGGGGACACACACACACACACACACACACACACACACACACACACACACTACTATGATTGATTGAAAGCTCACTTGCCATAGCCGTAGACAGTCTGGCTGTTGTGATAGACCATTATTTATTTTTATTAATTACTGAGGTTTGAGGAGCATTTTGTGTAACTCAGCTGTGCGTAACTCATGTTATATGTATTGAAACTTTCTCTGAAGATGTCTTTCCTCCACTGCCTAAATTTCTACCATTCGCTGTACTTTGTTTTTGCCACAAATTTCTGCCAGTGTGGATCTATCAATGCCCATTTACATGATGCTGTTCAAACACTATAACTCTCACAAAAATCTATGTGTCAGATAATTTTATGCCTGTACCAAAAGGCGAGAAGCTTGTGAGTCATAGATAGGTAGATTATTTGTGTAATGTCAATGTAGGCTTGGAATGGAAAAGCCACTATTCCAACCTAGTTCTCGTTCCAGCTATTTCAGTGACATCAGGAAGGCCACATGAGAAGTGGCTGGGGGCCAAGCCCAGTAACAGAAATGAGTGAAGCAGGTGTGTGCAAATGTGCGCTGGCATTGCACGAGAGGTAGGATTGCTGCAAACTGACCAGCTCATGACTTATCCAAAAGGGCAGGTGCTGCCCAGCTCCAGCCAAATGTTGTCACTCGAGAGAAGGAAACTCTTGCCACCAGACCTTCAGTTTTCAAAAGAAACTGGGAATTCTGCTTTTGTTTTTCTTTTAAAATATAAAAATCTCTTAAATTTGAAATGCTGGCCCCCATACACAAAAACAGTAGGCAAGCCAAAGAAAACAACCCATGGGCTAGAGGTTCCCAGGAGCCACCAGTGTTTGCCTTTGATCTACGCTATTATTCCACTCAACATGTAAGTATTTCTACCATATTAATGTTGTCACACCTCAGAGTATTTAAATATGTACCAATAATATTTGTGAAGCTAAATGTGGTCTCATATGTCTTTCATCATAGCCGTGTGGGGCAGACAAAGAAACAATCACTGTGCTTTTATTGTCGTTGAAGAAGTGCAGGCTACAGAGGACTGGCAGGCCTATCCTAAGTCACAGGTGGTGAGAAAAGGGCCTTTATGCTCCATCCAAATGCAGTTCTCTTCCTGCTACAGAGGCTTCTGCAACTCTGGGTGAGAAATGATTTATGATAATCAGGTATACAGAATAAAAAGGAAAAAAAAAAGTCAATGATTTTCCTTAGAAATTAGAAAAGCATGAATGCAGAAAGAAATGGTTTGCAGTGATGACTAAGCTGGATTCAGGTCTCAGTTAAAGTCATCCTCCAAAGAAAAGTGTGGCAGCATGTCATGCCCAGTCACTAGCCCAATGCCACCTCTCTAAAGAGGGCATCTCTCTTGATTACAGTGACATCAGAGTTGGAAGAAGCTTGAAGATTATCCAATGATCTACTTGTTGACTGCTCAATGGCCATGAACTTACAATGTTCCGGTAGCACATAGCTTCCCTTATCTCTCTGCTCCTCCACTTTCCCCTGAAACAAGAGTTAGAAACTATGGTCTTAGAACTTGGCACGTTAGAGAATGATTTAATTATTTGAAAATGTAAATTGATTTCTTGTCTGTCTGACTGTAGTTAACAGAAATGGTTGGCCACAGAAGTAGTGCTGGGAAGTGTGCTGTCAAATCATATTTATTCTTCTTCTTTTGGACTTGTTAGTACCTCTATGTCTAAAGAAATGAAAGAGGATATAAAAATTTGAATAATACATGATGATAAATAATTCAGTGTATAGGTAAGGGAGATAGCTCAGCAGTCTAAATGTCTGCCTGTCAACCACAAGGACCCTGTTTTGATCCCAGGTACCATTTGCCATTCTGGCCCTGGCCACCAAGTTGACCACCGAGACCAGCAGTTGTGATGCATGCCTGTAATCCCAGCACTGAGGAGGCTGAAAACAGGGGAACACTATGAGTCTGAGATGCATAGTGAGACCCAGTACCAGATAAACAAAAGAAGAATACTCTCCACACTTATTTCCACAATAGCTGCATTAGTTTACACTCCCACTAACAGTGGAAAAGGGTTCCTTTTTCCCCACAGCCCCACCAGCACTTGTTATTGACTGATTTCTTGATAACTGCCATTCTTTCTGGGGTCAGATGGAATCTTAATGTTGTTTTAATTTGCATCTCACAGATGAGCAGAGAAGATCTCTTGAGGAAACTTTGGGTCTTGGAAAAGATCGCTCTCATCCTTTAAGGCCTTTGGTATTGAATGAGTAAAACTTGCAGATTGTTTGAAAGTAGTATTGGCTCTCAGGCTAGTGCTGCAGGAGGGAATAAGGCAGCTCAGGCACTGAATGGATAGAGCAGGTCATATCACAGGAAATAGGGAAGAGGGAACACTGAGGAGGTGGAACAGCAGAAGACAGTGCAGGTGTTTGGCTGCAGAGTCCAGCAGAGAGAAGAAAAAGGTTAAGCAGGGATGAGCAAGCCACCAGGTGGGACTGTGTAGTTCAGGCACCACAGCTAAAGAACAGAGGATGAACACAGGACACAAAAACTGGGTGTAGAACAGCCAAGAGCTTTCCACGCATTTGAGATAACAAACAATGATGAAACAGAATCCAGAGTAGTCACCGAAAATCAAACCAGGTAGGTGGTTCCAGTGTGAGTATGTCCAGGACCTGATCCTAAGGAAATTTCATGCCCTTCCTAGAATTGCAAGAGAAGTCAAATCCTGTGGCTAAAATCAGTGGATCTGACAGCAGCACTTAGCTGGCATAGGCCAAGAGTGGGCAGGGATTAGAGGAAACTTTCTAACATTAATTTTTTTATATTTCAGTGAGTAATTTTAGATTATGTGAAGCATCACAAATATTATCAAATGGTTTAATCGATGCAATGTCTTTTTTTGCTCTAATTGTTTGCCATGTGGCATGATCTATTAATGCACTGTAATACTCAAGATCAATTTGACTCAGGCATTTTTATCCATAAACATTCACAAACAATGACGATCACTAGGCAAGCTGGCCAGCCAGGGCTCATGCTGGCTTTCATTTCTGACATATGCTTACGGATGTAGATGCAATGAAAACTAAGGGTTCCCTTCTGTGAATCACTGAGGAGGAAAGTTACAGGAAGTATGCAGAGAAAACATTAGAAATATTTCAGAATCAAGAGTAGCCAGGGAGGTAGAGAGTACCTAATTAATGCTGCTCTGCGTTCTCACATCACTTCTCAATTTTTGCATACATTTGCTAATCTTTTACTATGACAGTGGTTGGAAGTCATTAAGGTGGGAAACTACTAAAACAGCTCCAGGTAATTGGGAGTGCTCTCATAGGATAACGACACAATTTAAATAACCAATATGAACATCCGTCAACAAGGCCTGCGTGTCTGAGTTACAGATGAAGAAGTTGAACTCAAGAGAGTAGAAACACTGCATCATGGCAAAGCTCTGGACTTTTACTCATCTCTTGGATTTTACATTAAGATGCAGTCATTGAGAAAATCTCCCCAGCTGTTAACTTGACTAAAAAAAGTTTGTTGTGTAGCGCATAGAACTCTGAATTACGTTCTCTTGATTCTCATCATACTAGTGATTTCTTATTCAAATTTTATTTTATTTTATGTTGAAGAGTGAAAACAAGAGCAAAAAACATAAACAAAAACAAAGGCAGAAACAAAGTAGCATACAACAATACATATGTTACAGGTTTTCAAGATTAACAATGGTTGTTATGTTATCTATTCTTATCATCAGATTTGGTGCTCAGATTAACAAATACAGCAATGTAAGATTGGACTAACAATGAAATATTGCCAGTTGCTTTTAAGAAATCTTGTTTGTCTTTACTTTTAGAAATTTATTTTAGTGAGAGTATAATAATAATGATAACACAATAGAAATGGTACACAGAAGAACAAAATCAGACATATTCAAGCACAGTTTTTGCATTATATGTTACTGTCCTTGATGTTGTTTAGATCACAGATATCAGACTATAGAGTTAGGCAAGTTGAAAATTTTACACATTAACTACTATTTTCAAAAAAAATGATGGAAATTATTAGTGCAATTATCTCAGCCATCCTGTGTACATACTTGCCTTATTTGTTTCCCTTCCTTTTTTCCTATCTTTTCTCTTTTCCCTCATCTTTGTTGTTTAATCCTTTCAGGTTTTAGTTCTTCTTTCATGTTCTTACAGTAGGGAGACAATATAATATTTACACCTGTGGTTCTGATTTATTGCACTTATAATATAGCCTCTAGTTGCATCCACTTACCTCTGAAGGCTTTGAGTTTGTCTTTCTTTATAGCTAATACTCCATTCTATAAAAAAATACCCTATCTTTGTTTATCCATTCCTCAGGCATTAGGCATTTGGGTTGTTTCCAAGATTGGCTATGACAAATTGCGGTGCTATAAACATGGGAGCACATATATCACTATGGTATGATGTTTTCAGTTCTTTTGGGGAAATTTCCAGAAGGGGAATAGCTGGATTGAATGGGATTTCCAGTGCTAATTTGTTGAGGAGTCTCCACTCTGATTTCCATAGTGGTTGCACTAGTCTATATTCCCACCAACCGTGGAGGAGGGTTCTTTTTGCCCCACGGCCTCTCCAGCATTTGTTATTAGCTGATTTCTTAATGGTAGCCATTATTTCTGAGGTGAGATGGTATCTCGGTATTGTTCTATTTCGCATTTCTTTAGTGCTCAGTGCCATTGAATGTTTTTTCTTGTATTTACTTGTCCCTTGCATTTCTTCCTCTGAGAAGTATATATTCATCTCAGATGCTAAGTTTTGGATTGGGTCTCTAAATTTTTGGAATTGAATATTTTTTAGTTCTTTATATATTCCAGATATCTAATCACTCATTTTGTCTTCTTTGATCTTTATTTGTTTTGAGGCTGCCTCAGCTCACAGTGGGTGTGGCACTGGCCTGGCACGTGGTGCTGGGGACGGAGCCAGGGCCTCTGAGAACCTGCCTAAGCCTGCCTAAGTAGACACTTTAGACTCCTGAGCTGTCTTGCTGCCCCATCTAAGTGATTATTGGTTATGCTTTTTTTTTTTTTTTTTTTCCCAGTTTGTGGGTTGCTTATTCACTCTGTTGGTGATTTCTTTTGATGTCCAGAAGCTTCTCAATCAGATGAGATCCCAGTTGATGATTCTTTGAAGTATTTCCCATTCTGTTTGGGTTGTGTTGATGAACTGTCTGCCTATCACTATGTCTTCAAGATTTCTACGTACTTTCTCTTCCAGGAGATTTAATGTTTCTGTTTTAATGTTCAGATCTTTAATCCATCTTGACTTTAGGTTAGTGCATTATGATAGACTTTAGTTTAGTTTTAATTTTTGACAAGTGGAAAGTCAGTTTTTCCAGCACCACTTGTTAAAACTTCCTATCTTTCTTTCAGTGAACGTGTTAGGCTCCTTTGTTAAAGATGACAGGGCTGAATGTGTTTGTGGTTTTCAGCAATTTCTTATTCAGTATGTACCTTCCAAATAAAATGTGAATCCAGGCTTTCTGTCCTAGGTACAGTATTTCTATGCAGTAGTCAGTCAGTGAATGTTTATTGGCTGAATACATATTTCATTGCTCTAATATGGACATTGTTATGTAAAGGGCAATAGAGATCCTAGAATGGTGTCACCCTCCCATATAAGGCCATTCTCACACAGCGCACTTTTGTCTCAAAGTTTGTACATGCAAAGGTGCTATGGGAAGGTTGGGCTTCTCAGTTCAAACACATGCTCTACCCATCATGCAGTCTTATCTGCAGGCATAAGCCTGAGGGTCAAGGCTTGCTGTAATTTTCCCTACTCCATAATGTATGATCCTCTTATTGTTGAAAGATTTCCATAAATTATACTTTTTATATTGAGAAAATTAAAATGATCAATCTTTAAATAAGTTTCAGTAAATTGTATGGACCAGGTTAAGAGGACCAGACTTCATAACAGGCACTAGCGCTTGAACTGCTTAAAACTGTAGAAGATGGAAGTGGGGGCCATCAGCCGAGGGAAAAGTCAAGTCCAAGGATTAGGGTCAAGTTGAACAGACAAAGGGTGTTGATACCTTCTCTCAAATAGACACATGGGTGATTTACACAGAGTTGGAGGTGTCTGGTTCCCATGACTTTCAGAAAAACATCTTTTTTTGACCTAGTTTGAGATTACTTAATTGCTTCATGAGGCCTGGCTTCTCTCATACTTGACAAATGTGAAATCTAGGGACAAACAATGGATCACTTAACCCAAACTCTGCCAACACTGTGAAGATTTGTGGCATTTCTTAGGAACATGAGATGTCTGAAGAAATAGTGGGGCCTTAACTGTCTTACATGTGTCCAGAATTTTTCAGTTACTAATATCCATACAAATTTCAGTGAGTTAGTTTCATATCTAAGATATGAGCATTATTGAATATTCCTATATTAATTACAGTGGGACGGAGTTTGTTTAGCCCAAGAGATAATGGGATGAATTCGTCATTTGAGAAAATACATTTGAAAAGAGATTAAAGTTCTTGCCTCCATGCCTCCATCCTAGGTTCTTTCTTTCTTTCTTTCTTTCTTTCTTTCTTTCTTTCTTTCTTTCTTTCTTTCAGGGGAACAGAGCTCAAAAGTTCATTTATCTAAACTTCAATTCCCTTCTGTGCCTTGAAAATCTTAATTTCCCTGACTACAAGTTAAAGTTATTTTGAGATAAGAAAAAAAATTACTAAATAGGAACCATTTTATATCAGTCAGTTAATATCTGAAAATCAAGTACTGTTCTACTGAGTATTGAAATTGCAGAGGACATATATATGACAATTCTTTTTAATAACAATGACTGGGAATAATGATAACGTCGCCATGAGTGTTATTCAGAATTAATCCATAATTGATGTACACGACAGAGAGAACTCAGATATTCAACCAGTCACTGCTCATCACCAGTCTCTGGAGCAGGTATATGTGGTCTACAGGGGTGTGTGGCATTCATTTCTGGCTATTTGTCCTGGAAGAGAAAGAGGGCCACTCACACTGAAGGAGGAGGGAGCGCAGCCATGCTTCCATGAGGAGAAAGGTGAAAACTGCTGGGTTATGTGAGGCTGTTTTTCCTTCAGAACTCACCCCTGTCCTGGGAGGGCTGATGGTAACAGGAAGTGCAAGCAGGAGTGTGAGCATGCAGAGAGGAAGGCAGCCAGGTAACAGAAAGAGTTTCTAAAGGAGGAGGCAGGAGAAAGGAGGACCTGCAATTTCTCCTAACAATGTTATTTTCACCACTTTTCTGTTTACATCACAATAACTGCATTTGGAAATTTGTTTCAAGGGCAATTAGAGGTCACGGCACCATCAGCTTTTGTAACCTTACCGTGCATGAGAGTTCTTCTTTCCTTCTTCCCCTCCCCTGTCCTGCTTTTCGCCTTCCTTTCCCCCTTCTTCTTTGCCTTTCCTTGTCCCTACTCCCCTTCTTTAATTTTGAAGTGTATTTACATTAATCTGATCCTAGTGCCAGCATCAAGAGAGAGAAATGTGGAGGATCTTATCTTCATTTTCGCAGGAGAACGAAACATGATGCAGAGTCCAGTGATTTGCCACAGATCATAGAGAGTCGCCATGGTTGGAATGGAACAAGATAAATCCTTGACTCATTGGTCTAGGGTCCTTCTCAGTGATCATGTTATTTCATAGACAGCAGAGATTATGGATGGTATAGCTTTAAACTGAGCCTTTGGGAGAGAAATCATTTCTACTCAAAATGGCCTTGAGCCTTTGGGTTTGCATTTAAAGGCGCATTGCATGTTTGGACCACAGGATTGGCTTTTCAGGGGTTTGATATTTTAGCTGTAGGAGAGAAGCCAGAGCTGAGGAAGACTTAGGGTGCAGCAGATTACCCTAGTTTATGCCACCCTCACTTAAAGGAATATGGCCCTGATGTATAAGGAAGGACAGAGTCATTTCTATTATGAGAATAAGCACAGGTACCTTGACCTGCTCTAAATAGCTTGCATGCATGATCATCTCACCTAGTCCTCAGTGACTCATTTTTTAAAAGAATATTTATTTACTTATTTATCTATTTATTTGGTACAGCGTCTCACTAGGTGGCTCACACTCAGAATGTTCCCCCTATCTTACTCTCCCCAGCACTGAGGTTACCAGCATATACCACCATGTCTGGTTTTGGTGGCCTGTGTGGTGCGTCCAGTTGGGGGCTGGAAAAGCAAGTGGTACTGGGAATCAAACCCAGGTCTTTGTGGTTGCCAGGCAGGTGTGTAGGCCACAGAGCTGTCTCCACAGCTCTTTCATAGTGATTCTAAAATATATGTATCCGATTGGTTTCAGTTTTTATCAGAAGATTAAAGCCAAAAAAGTTAAACATTTGTCATACACGTAGTACTTAATGGGCTGAGATTTTAATTGATCAAATCTGGATTAATAAACACAGCCACTGAGGTTGGCTGCTTCACATGGAAGTACACATGTGAATATGTGCATATGAATTGTTCCTCATGTATGTGAATTAAACAAATCCTATGTACTTATAATGTAACTGTACTCTTGGTTTTACTGTTTTCCCTTTCAAAGTGCTAGATTTATGAGGTTTTCATCCTTGCTAGATGTAATTTCTCAATAATTCCCACTTCAAGGCCAAGGTGACCTTTTATCTTTGTAGCCCTTTTAGTTCCTGTATCACTAAGCCTGGTTCATAATAGACATGCTCAGAGTATTTGTGGAATGAATTTCTGACGCTTTTTTCTATTATTATTTTTGCAGCATTTTAAAAAATATACAGATACATTTTTTAGACACCTTGATTGCTTTCCAGAAGCTCGACTAGAAGGAAATTGATCTCTCCTGGAACACTTTATTGATCTATGTAATTATGGTCATATTAATACCACTCTGTGTGCCTGAGTATTTGGGATACAGTAGAGGAAATGGTAATGTCTGAAGAAGTCTATAACTGTTTGAACATTTAAAATTTCTGGCTCTCAATTTATTTTCTCATCTATAAAATAAGAAAGATTAGATGATATTTAACCTAATAACATTGAAATTTTATCATTTTAGGTTATTTCGATATTTGCAACCTTCTGAATTTGGGTACAGAGTTCAGCTATCTGATATCAGATAAGCTTTCCCAACTTTTGTGAGTATTGCTGATGAAGTTACTCCCTCAGGACATGCAAGGTGACTGGCTCAGTGCTCTTCCTCAGAAAAGTCTCAGGCATGATTTGAGACCCAGGGCAATGTCACCTATTCAAGAAAGGCTTCTTCTAGTCCTCCTCCCTGAGACATATATTGTACCTCTTCCTGAATTTTGTTGGCCAAGTCAGCTTCTTATAATCTTAGTTGACCACTGTATATTAACTATGTTTGTATCTTGGATGGTCATTATTTAGTAACTTGCTCTCTCCTTTAGTATGTGATCACCTAGAAAGAGGAAATTTTTTCCTTTTGAGGTTTCTAAGCTCACTGTGTTTGTTTGCTAATAATGAAGCCTGGACTATATAAAGTAGAACCAAAAGAGGGAAGGAAGGACATGTTTACAGTAGCATTTGAACACCTGGATTCAGCTGTACCTGAAGTTCGACAAACCTAGACATTCTGCTTTGGTTAACTGAGTAAAACAATCACTCTTATTTCTGTTCTTGTAGGTCAAGTTGGATTCTCCTCACTTGTAGCAGAAGCCCTATAAAAATAGTGTTCTTGAACTGTTGCCAAAGAATTCTAGGAGAAAGTTCAGGGCATGGTGCTCTGTGGGAGCTCTACAGGGGAGCCCCTTACCCACAGATATGCACACAACACTTAAGATTTTTCTAAAAAAATGTATATTTCCCACTTCAACAATATGCACTGGCAATCTGCATGTAAACAAGGTGGTCAGGTGATCAATTTGACAATTTGAAAAGAGCCACTATTGAGAATATGAGGAAGGAACTGCTTAGGGAAATTTTCCCTTAAAGCATTTTACCTGAGATGAATTTTGAGAGATAATTAAGACCTTTTCTTGGAAAGAATTATGGGTGATAGGATGAAGGGTCATGGATTATTGGCAGATCAGGCAGTGGTTAAGAGAAATGAGACAGTAACAGTTCTGATCACGGGATGACCAGGATATCAGGAGGAAGAGACAGGTTACATAGCCAAGATGTGGTCTGCTGTGAATCACACGAGGCCCCCTACAATAGCTATGCATTATTCGGAGGGGTCTTGAGATCAGTGTGATGTTTCAGTGGCTGGGAATCCATGGTGGGAGGAGGAATTTACTATGTGACTCTTCACAACCGTCAGCCTGGGGAATGATTCACTTCCTGGATTGACTATGGCTACAAGAGGAAACACTTACAGACCACCACTGATCTCCCAAGCACATACTGACTATGTTACAGTCAAATTTCTTTTTACCACAAGTTTGTTGGGGTTTGTCTTTTAATGGCTTGCTTTGAATTGATTCACACAGGGGATCAACAGCACAGCTCCCGCCTCTCCGTGAAAATCACTTCCAACAGTTGCTTGCTATTAGCATCAGGCAGTCACAGCTTTTTCCTGAGTCATCCTCATGGTTTCCCAAAGTAATGATGTGGCAGAAACGTCTGTTTTTAAACATCTTTGAGCACCTCCTTAGGAGAGTCTTTTGTGAGGTAGGAGAATTTAGAAGTTGGAATAAACTGTTGCAAAAAGTGAAACAAGACAGGGTTTCATTAAATCTATGACGTGGCAGGGTAGGTTCATTTTGCTTCATGAATAATGGTTAATCATCGTTGGAATCAGAGACTATTTACTAGATGTTCCTCATAAATCAAGACTGGGAAGTGAAAACATTTATCATTGACTAATGTCATGTGATTTTAATATAACCAAATATTTTAATAAGATTGAAGATCTTTAGACCCCAAGTTTTTAAATTATGGTAGATGTTGAGACACTAAAAAAAAAAGTCTAAAGATTTTCGAAGTCAAATGCTGCCCTTTGAAAAATTGAATTTTAATGATGTCTATACTCTTTCCAATCTGGCTGCTCTGCCCCTGGCATGTGAGATGAGGCCAGATTTATAGTTTCTGGGTCATTTTCTTGACTCCTTTTTCATTTTGTACAAGCTATTAAATATAATTTATCACAGTGAGGAATATGGTCAAAATGTGAATACATTTGCAGTTGTCAGGGTGGGTCAAATGAAGGTGGTAGCATGATGCAAGAGGAAGAAGACCTCCTCAGGTATGCGGGCGATGGTTATCAGATTTAATGTCGTTCCTAAAACTTGCTATGTGACTTTGAGCAAGTCATGACTCAACCTTAAAATGAAGGGGCTGGTTTCTGCAACCATTTGCTCTTTGTCAGACATCCTACACAATTTTAAGTACCAGTAAGATATGGGTTTTGAAAGTCAAGTGATTTGTTTAATACATCTTAGATAGAAGGAGAATATATATAAGACAACATTCTCAGAGGGCATTCATAGGATTTACCTAAGGACACAAAAGTATGTTGCTTAGAAAAGGCTGGGGATTTAGCTCAGCAGCACAGTGTCTGCCTAGCAGTTTGAGTTCTGGTACAAAAAGGTAGGCGAAAGCATTAGATAGTACATAAGTTTTATCTTGGTGAGTTAAATAATTGTGTTATCATTCAATACATATCTCTTTGTACCTGCCTGCTACATTCAGGGCACTGGGTGAAGAAGACAGTAATTGTGTTTATACAGTTTAAAGAAAGAGTACCAGGATATGCAATGCATGCTAGCATAATAATCAGTACATGATAGCTAGTATAAGTTAGTCAACTTTAACAGGACTAAGCTATCACTTAGTGCAGGAGGAGCCAGACAATGCTGAATTTCAGTGAGACCTGAGCTGGTTCTTGAAGGTTGCATTGAGAGTTTGGGAGTGGTAAGAAGGAAGTAGACAGCTGAACTGGTAGTTAAATCTCTTCCCATTCAGCCCTTGCTAGTCATGTTGGCAGTCACTTCTAGAAATGGGTATTTCATGTCTTCATGAGATGTAAAGTATTGGACAAATAGAATTTATACACTCAATAACAACCTAACTGCTGTCCTCAGTACAGAACTTTTTCAGCAGTCCTCACATGAGGAGAAAAGTAACTCAGACTAGGGGCTGAAAGTACCAGTTACTGAGTGACTTCCAAAGCTTATGCAGTGTGTCAACTTTTAAAAAAACAAAGGGGAAGAGAAAAGAAAAACAAGCAATGTTGATTGAATGTGTTAATGTTTGTTTGATTAATCTTATAAACCTATATCTATTAATCTAAACTGATCTGATGATGGAAATATGTAATATAACCATTGTTAAATTTATACAATAAAAATATTAAATATAAAAAAACAAACAAACAAAAAACAAAACAAACAAACAAACAAACAAACAAACAAACAAAAAACCCAAAGCTTATGGTGAGGTGGAAAACAGAGAAACCTTACTTCTTAATTATTATCTTGTCATGATTTATGCCTGAATCCCCTCAAAGCCTCATATACTTTTCAATGGGCTTTTTAAGAGGCAGCTGAATCCAGGGCTTGTGATTGATTCATGAGACAATTCTAGGATTCAAGATGCGATGTTGAAGGGAGAGAGATTGCTGGATCAGCCCACTGGTCGTGTTGGCAACTTTAATGCCAGCAGTCTGGACAAGCCAAAAGGGACAGAAAGAGACTCATTTCTTCCTTTTGCTCTTGTTGCTTTTTCTGTCTTCTGCTGAAATGGGTAGTTTCCCCTCTGGCATATCACCCTTCCTTGGAGTCAGCCCGTCACGGACTGAGACCTACACAAACTGTGAGCTAACTAAACTTTTTCCTGTCTAGCTTTGGGTGTTGGATATTTTGTGTCAGCGAAAAGAGAAAGGTAACTAATATATATCTCAAGAAATATAAAGGAAAGGGGGAACTGCAGCTCTTCACCACAGTGTAATGTTCCTTTGACACAGTCACTCCTTGGCTTCTGAGATGCTGAAGCCATGTGGTAGACACATCTGGCCGTTTAATCCACCCACTGGTCCACCCAGTCTGTCCATCTCAAAGATGTGAGTGAATGTCCGTGGCCTGCGCACTTTGAAAGTCTACACAATGTTTTGAAAAGCTCAGCTATGAAGGGAAGGAATGATAATGAGTCTTTCACAGATAGAGCTTATGGGGTTGGGGTGTGCTTTTCAAACAATAGGATAAATGAGAATATATTCAAGTGCTGATTGTAAAGGATCTGGAAAAATGAGATTAGGGAGCAAATAAATTGTTGATCATGGGAAGGCTTCTGAGAAGAAGGGAATGATTGGGATTTCGTGTTAGAAGACAAAATGGTTTTGGGTGAGAGAAGCTGCTTGTCTGTTACTGCAGGAGTCGAACTGGAGAGGATAGCTCAGGTGAGACCTGTAGATTCAGAGTAGACAGGTCGGGGTTGTTATCATGGCTTTTGTCTTTTCTGAGAATCCCAGTGACCAGGAAGTTGTGAATAGTGAGTTGGGAAAAAGGGTAGAGAATAGAGCTGTGAAGAAAATAGGGGAGCTGTGAGATACTTAGTGAGAAGCTGGAGAAGGTATTAGTCAGTGCAATATGTGTTTTCAAGGTCTAGTTGGTGTTGAACATTATTAGTTAGGGTTATAGATTGTCACCATATACTTACTGTGCTTGATGATGTGTTTGTCCTTGAAACTCGATTCCCAACCTGCCTGAAGCTGACTGCTGCCTTTGTCAGCCATCACCTTTAGTCCTTGGAAAGTTTTGATGATAGGAAGGATCAATACTAGAGTATAGGAAGTGGGGATAATCAGGCTCCAGTGCGTATCCCATTGACCTCTTTATATGCAGCATCTCCAAAGGGAACACCTGAGGGATGCTTTAGGTTGGAGTGTCGTTGTGTTAGGCTATGTGTCCCTCCTCTCTCTGATCCCGGGTCTGGGAGTAATAAAGGTTGTGAGTCCTGATACTATGCAGTCCATTGCGGATTTCTCATTGCACTGATCACAGCCTTATGACCAGTAACTTTACTGAATTTTAGCAGTTTTGATTTTGCTATATAGTTACAGCTGGCATGTTGATCGATAATCCTGTTCTATCTTTCCAGTAATTCTCAATTGCACTATCTTAGTTATTTTTCTCTCGTTGCTGGGACAAATTCCCGATACTCAAAATGAAGGAAGGAAAGGTTTATGTAGCTCGCAGTTTGTGGAGGTTTCAGTCCATATTCGGCTGGCCAAAGGCTGAGTGGAGCAGGGCGGAGAGCATCCAGTTCATGGCAGCGGAACAACAACAAAATGGTGGCAAAGGCAGCCAACCAAACACGGCAGCAGAGAGCAACCGCTCTAGTCTGTCTCTCTGTCTTTCTTTGTATTCCAATCAGGCTCTCTGCCTTGGGATGTCCGCCTGAGACCACACGCATAGTCCCAGCCTTTCTCAGACCGATAATCCCATCAGTACTAAAACACATAATCACGGTGACTCGTGAGTCAAGTCTCAATCTATAGAAGTCCCTGCCCCATGAGTACATGAGGCTTTGGGGGGACAACTAGACATAAACCATAATATGCACATAGAGGAAAACGATCGAGGATAAGATTTTTCCAGCACCATTTGTTAAAGAGATCTTGTTTCAGTGAATGTGTTTGGCCTCTTTATCAAAAATGAGGTGGCTGAGTGTGTTTGTAGTTCTGTTTACAACTCAAACTCACAGTGATCTCCGTGTTTTCAACCTCTCCAATGCTAGGGTCACAGGCATGTGCCCCCACGCCTGGATTTGCCACCTGATCAGTGCACCTAGGGGGTGGCAGGCATGGCATGTGGTACCAGGGATGGACCCTGGATCCTGTACTTGCCTAAACAAGTGTTTAGCCCACTGAGCTATCTCATCTGCCCTAGTTCTTTTATTTCTTTGCAGATTTTAAGCCTGCTTCATCTATCTCTTTGTGTCAATGCAATGTTAAATTCCATCACCATTTTGTTATTATTCATTTGATTTTTCATAAGTGTTAAAATATGTCTTATGCCAGTGGTTCTCAACCTTTCTAATGCCATGGCCCTGCAATATAGTTCCTCATGTTGTGGTGACCCCAAACCAAAAAATAATTTTGGTGGCTACTCCAAAACTGTAATTTTGCTACAGTTATGGTTTCCGATGGCTTTAGGCAACCCCTGTGTTTTGGTCATTCAACCCCCGCCGGGGTCGTGACACACAGGTAGAGAACTGCTGTTTCTATATTGGTGCATATCATATAGATTTGTGACTGTTAGGTCTTCCTCTTGCAGCTGTCTTCTAACAAGTATGTGGTGACCCTCTCTATCCCTTTTAATAATTCTTGGTTTGAAGTTCAAATAGCTACCCCCTCTTTTTTTTTTTTTTTTTTTTTTTTTTCTGGGATCCTTTTGCATGGAGTACTGTTTTCCATGATTTGAGTTTCAGCTGTGAATTTCCTTTTGAGTTCAATGTGTCTGTTCTCTACAGCATATCGTTCGAGTTCATTTTTTGATCCACTCTGCTAGTTTGCTTCTTTTGATTGGTGAGTTTAGGCCGTTTACATTGATGGTCGCAACTGGTGCGTATAGATTTATGTTTGTCATGTTAGTGTCCTGATGTATGCTCCTTACTTGTCCCCTCTGTTTAATTGCTTATTCTTCTTAGTGGTTCTTTCTCTTGTTGTTTTTGAAGTTGTGATCATTATTGTCTCTTTGTAGACTATCTGTCAGTTCTCTTTGAAGGATTGGCTTCATGATTGTGAATTTCTTCAGTTGTTCTTTGTAATGGAAGTATCTTATCTCTCAGATTTAATAGATAACTTTTCTGAGCATATCAGTTTGGGTTGCAAGTTGTTTTGTTTTGAGACCTGAAAATACTTCATTCCAAGTTCTTCTTGATGTGATGATCTGTGTTGAGAAATCTGCTGTGATTTTGATAGGCTTTGCATGATAGGATCTGTTCTTTCTAACAGCTTTTAATATTCATTTTTTTTGCTGAATTTCTGGGATCTTGATTATTTTGTGTCTTAGTATGTAGATTTATTTAGAATATAGATAGTGAAGTTCTATAGGCCTCGCTTCTTGTGTGAGATTCTTTTCCTGTACTTGGAAAATGTTCTGTTACTACTTGCTTAAATAGTCTTTCTATGTTATTCTTGTTGTCTCTTATTTTTTATCAATACCTCTGAGTCTCACATTGTTTTTTTTTTTTTTTTTTTTTTTTTTTTGCATCATCAATCAGCTATTGTATTTTTATCTCATGGTTACTTGTTATCTTTAGGAGATTTTGTCTTTTGCAATCACTAGGTGTGGTGCTATCTTATGGTCTGAAATTCTATCTTTGGTTGCATTCCAGCAGTTTTGCCAGTTTTCAATCCTTCATTTTCTGGATATCTGTTTAAATCCGTTTCCTGCATTTTAGTTCTTTTCCGTTTTATTCATTTGATGTTTCTATCATTTTCCTGTTCCTCTCTATTTCTTAATCTATGTCTCCATTAGATGCTCTGAACAATTTTTTCATATTTGTTGTCGTCATCTTGGTTACTTTTTTTGTCATTGTTGGGACAAAATACCCAACTCTCAAGTTTAAGGGAGGCGAGATGTCTGTAGCTCACAGTTTGTGGGAGTTTCAGTTCGTGTTCGGCTGGCTCCAAGGCAGGGTGGCGCATAGCAGAAAGCGAGAGTTCATGGTGGCAGAAGACAGCACCGGCAGCAGGGGCAGCAGGGGCAGCGGGGGCAGCGGTGGTGGCGGCGGCAGCGACAAACAAGTCTCTCTGCATTCCTTATAGTGCATGCAAGCTATCCGTCCCGCGGTGGCAGTAGCACTTACACTTGTAATCCCAGCATTGGTTCATGAATCAGTCACAAACTAGATACTAGATATCTACCCCGGTGACTACATGAAGCTTTGGGGGCGACAGCCAGGCACAAATCATAGCAGTTGTCATTTATTCTTTCACCTGAGTGTTTATTTTTGATCTGGTTTATTCTATAGCCTGACCAAATTGTTTCTTTACTTCGGTTACTATCATTTCAGAAATTGTACGTATGTATTGAAGACAACAATATGCATTGTGTTCATTACTGTGGCTGTCCTACTAATGTGTTTTGAAAGTGTCTCATTATTTCTTATTCAAAGTAATAAAATTATAAAAAAGATTACCAAACAGAAAATGAGAAGTTGCAGGTGTAGAATTTTCATGTTCTTCTATGTCCTTGTCTCGTAGACTTGTTCTGGGTGGGCCGGAGGTCGGAGATGGCACTTTGTTCTTTCCTTTAGACAGTTTTAAAGCTCTCCATGTTGACCCGGACTTGGCAGTGAGTGGGGAGGCCAACAAGGCTTCCATGATGGCATGAGACAGCCTAGGGTTCACTAAGTCTCTCACTATGGGCTGGAGAGGTGGCTGCTTAGCTGAGCACTGGGGACAGCGAGGTGGGGAGGGCTGGGGCAGGCTCATCAGGCCTTTGTAGGTGTCCTGTGTCTGCCTCCCTTCGAGGATGGTGAGAGAAGCAGGTATAGCTCAGCACAGTTTTAGTAACAGTGGAGGAAGGATAAGATTTTTACAGTTGAGCCGGGTGTGGTGGCGCACGCCTGTAATCCCAGAACTCGGGAGGCTGAGGCAGGAGGATCCGTGTGAGTTTGAGACCAGCCTGAGCTACAAAGGTGAGCTCAAGGCCAGCCTCAACTGCATAGCGAGACCCTGTCTCAAAAAGACAACAACAACAAAAAAAAGATTTTTACAGTAAAATATGTAAAAAGGAACAGACAAGAAGCATGGAAAAAAGTATTTGGAATGCTTTTATCTAAGAGTTCTTGAAATGCTGAGTCATACAAGCTACTTACGATGCAAGATGAGTGCAAAATGCGTTCTGCTGAAGGGCACTGATTTCAGTTTGTAGCAATTTTCAAAACTGAAGACTAAGGGTCACATAGGCAGGTGCCTAGCAAGAGGGTGAAAGGCACAGTTATATGTTAGATATCTGATAAGTTGTTGTCGGGGGAGAACTTTGCAATGGTGAGCGGTGGTAAATAGAGTCAAACATAGATCCAGAAGTGAGTTCCAGGAGCTGAGAACCAAAGTTGCTACGTGATTCACTTAAAGTGTCAGGGAAGGCGTGAACAGTAAAGGAAGGAATTGGAGTTTAAAGGTATTGTGCTGTGCGTCGACTTTTTTGGTGAATGACATGGAACAAGGAGGAAGTCTACTGAAGACAAAAAACAACAAATAGGAATGGTTAAAGAAAATATATTGAACCTTAAGAAAATAGGGATTTTTCAAAGGCAATAAGAAAGCCGGGAACAGCGAGAGAGAGGGTGAAGAAGAAGAGCGAGGAGGGAGAGAAGAAAGAATAGCGTCTGCGCCTGCCTCACACTTGTGTGGTGAAAACTAAGAAGCTGTCAAAGGAGCTGTAAGAGAGCTCTTGGCTGTTGTCGTCTGAGGAGAGTCAGGACTCTGTCCAGCCAAGCAGGTCATAGGACTAGTGAAGCAGCATTCACTGTGCCTGTCGGAGAGGGAGATGCAACTCATTCGGAGTCTGACTTGATCGCTTCCAGTTGAGGAAACTGTGTAACCACCGAAACCCTCATTTTACTTAGTTTAAAAACGAAGATTAAAAATCCATAGCCGGGCGTGGTGGCGCACACCTGTAATCCCAGCACTCGGGAGGCTGAGGCAGGAGGATTGGTGCGAGTTCGAGACCAGCCTGGGCTACAAAAGTGAGCGCAGGACCAGCCTCAACTGCATAGCGAGACCCTGTCTCAAAAAGACAAAAAAAAAAAAAAAAAAAAAAAAAAAATCCATATCAGGTGATTTTAATCGTACTTAGATGAGAGGGTATTATGTAAAAGTATCTTACAGGCTGTGCTCTGAAGTCCAGCAGATTGGTGGAGACCACCGACATAGCTAGCTCACTGTAAAACTTCACATCATGCTTCCATTATTTTAATACTCAGGGCCACAGTTTCCCAGTTTGCTAGATGCAGACTGTGCCGTGCTTGGCATGATGGCTGATAGAAGTGAGGAAGAATAATGTATCAGAACTCAGTGGCACAAGCTGAGTACTGAGCATGCAACGCGTGCTACCGTTGTTCCATTCACTTTCAAATATAATTATTGTTATTATTGAAGTGTATATTGATGAGCATCTGTAATCACAGAATGTCGCAGCAATTTAGGGCTTTAGAAATAACCCAACCAAAAGTACCACTTATGCAGAAAGACAGAAAAACTAAAAATTAGCTTGCCTAAGGTCGCACAGCTGGTCTGTGTCTAAGTTGAGCTTAGACACTGGGGTTGTGAATTACTGTACTTAGTTTCATATATATATATATATGTTTTTTCTGATATACATGTATATGAACTATATGACTATATATAACTATATATATAACTATATATATAACTATATATATGACTATATATATAACTATATATATAAAACTATATATATAACTATATATATAACTAACTATATATATATATATATATATATATATATATGGAGAGAGAGAGAGAGAGAGATTTTGAAATATACTCAGAAAATTGTGGCTTCTGTTCATGTCTGGTTGCCAGTGCAAATGACAAGTCCCGTAATTGCTACATGGCCCTGCTGAAACTTGAACATAGGCCACCAGACTTAGAAAAGGCCATATGTCAACAACTTCCTATTTTTCTCCATTCCAAGATAAAGTCTTTCAAGTTATATATTACCCTGGAAAGGCCATCTGTCTAAAATTGCTTAGGCTTGAGAAAAAGGTTTTTAGGTCAAATGTATTACTCTTACCCTCTTGAACTTTATTTTTTTTTCTCTCCTCTTGAGATGTGAAACTCAGCGATCGTTCTGATAATTCATGATTCGAAGAAAATTTGAAACTACTTACCATATAATATCCAAAGCAAAAAATTTGTACATGAAATATTTTCTATGTTTTTAAACTCTGGAGAGTCTGCAAGAGAAAACTGTGCCATCTTCAGCCAAGAGGAAGATGGAAAGGCTTTCTGTTTGTGGCCTTGGAGTGGACGCTGCCTGTGTCCTGGCAGCTGCTAGCTCCGTTAGCTGCCTGGTTCCTTGTACACCATAGTGTGTGGTACATGATAGCTCCTTATGACGTGCCAGTCCACATCTTTAGCTTTGGATACATACAGGGTAGTTCGATTATAGATGCTAGCGATGGAGCCAACCTTCATAGCCCCTCTCCTTTGGGAATTTGCACTCCTTTAAGAGTCAAAATGCCAGCCAGTCTCTCTGGCTATTTGAAATAAGTTGGGTGGTAGCCAACTATTTTGAGCCTCAAGAAGCAGAAAAGTCTGATGATAGCAAAGGAAAAGCATGTTATGTGTTCAACCACTGTAATTCTGAGGTTAATTACTGGAGCCAGCTCACTCCTTCTAGTATAGATGGAGGAAAACGTTCTGCCAAATACGCTGAGGATATTCCTATTTATTACCCAATAATCCAGTTTGTAAGCACACACTATACAAATTTTAGGACTTTACATATTTGCATATAAATGATGTAAAAAAGAGTAATCAATGGAAGAAAAAAATATATGACTTGTGATACAGGTGGACTACTTTGCTACAGTCAAAATAGATGAAATAGAGTCATATCTGTCAACATGGAAAAGTACCAGAAATATAATATTGAATGAGAGTAGCTATGGAAAATTTATGTAAGAGTACTAGGGAACTTATTTTAAGATTCATTTTAAAATAGGGAGAACAATAATGTTATAATGCTGAAATTACAAAAAAAGAGATGATTATATGCCACTACTTCAAATGGCATGTAAGATCTTAAAAGATGCATCTAATTTCATTCATAGCACTAATCTACACTCAAGCCCATGTACACTATTACAGCTATTAAGTTGGGGTCAACTGTTACCCTCTTTGCTTCATTAATTAACATTATCGTTTGTATTTGGATTTACTCCCAAAACCTAAGGCATCATGGGAGGTGGGCTTTTGGGAGGCAACTGGATCTGGGGTTTGTGATTGGTTCACGGTCCAGAGCAAGGATTGGTGGTGTGAGTGCTATGCCTGCGCAAGGGCAGATGGAGTTCATATAATACAGAGGAGGAAAAGAGGTTTCCTTCCCCATTTTTGCTCTTTTGCTTTCGCTACCTTCTGCAGCCATGAACTGTTGCCCTTGGCCACACACTGCATTGGAGCTGATGGATCACTTACTGAAACCTCTACACACTGCCAGCTAAACAAACCTTTCTTTCCTTAATTTTGAGCTTCAGGTATTTTGTCTTAACAATGAGATAAAAGTAACCGAGGCAGTTATGATTTTAACAAATCTTCATTAGGAGAGGACTTTGGCTCTAAAGTCAGACAGTTTTTAACTGAGTCCACACTAATAATTTTAACATCTGAAAACCTGCTTAACCCTAATGGTTTTGATTATTTTAACATCCAACAGAAGTGATTGAAATTAAATATTGACAGAAACAAGTGCATGAAACTACGTATTTATAGCATGTGCTTGATATACTGGTTCAGTACAATATATAATATAATATAACATAACATAATATAATTAGACATATAGTCTTTTATCCTAAATTTATAATAGAAATGTTTTATATTATTGCTATTATTTTGAGAGCTAAATGAAGCTATACTGAGTACACTGTATCAAATTTGCTTAACTGTTTTAGCTATACTTTCCCCAGACATTTATGATTATAAATTTCTCTTTAAAGAACACTTTTGTATTAGTCTTTTCTGCAGTTTGTCAATAGTAAGTAATTGTTTACATTAGAATTAGTGGTTCAAATGTAACTCATATGTTAAAGTTTTTGGTGCATATTTTCAGTTGTTCCATAGCAGTTCTGGACATCTTATAAACTGTGTGACCTGAAGCTGTCTATTTAATATCCTCACCCCTTTTCTCTTTATCTTACACAGGTGCTTAAAGCAGCTGTGTCAAAAGGTGGATGTGAGATTAAAGCGAGACATCATGTTTACAGAACATATGATAACTCAAAAAATATGGAGTCCTCAACAAATGTTAATTCTTTCCTCAATACTTTGTTCTGAATAATAGTGTGTATATTATATCACTTTCTACCACTTTAATTGAAAAAAGCAACTTAACCCTAATTTTAACGTGCATTTATCTGACTAGAAAAAGTTTGAATATATTGACATCACTTGAAACTGAAATCATTTCATAAAAATCTTGCAAATTTTTAATTTATGTTTATTCCCCACCGAGTCATTAATGTTGTTCTTCATTGTTTTCTACTTACATTTTATATATGAATGTATTTACACTTTGTCATATGTACTGATAGAAGTACTTTCTCTCAGAATATATTTTGCATTCATTTAAAATAAAAAATAACTTCCATAGAGCTATATAAATGTAATTATAAGGAAACATATTACATATTTTAATGGAGTTACGTTCTAATTTCCCAAGCTTGCCAGTTTCCAAGCCCATCTTGGCCACTTTTTTTTTTTTTTTTCCACTTTCTTGTCAATTAGTTGGGTGCTTCCTTCTATAATCTACCAACTTATTTAATTACTTCATTAAATGAATTTGTCATTTTCTGAAGGGGAATTTATGGCCTTCTAAAAAATTTCTTTTACATCTTCCTTTGAATATATGAGACTCCTTTTGATTCCTTCGTTTCTTTTATTTATATTTGCACTTCCTCCCTTCACAAAGATGTTTCTCATTGTCACTGGCCCAAAGCACAGAGGTGGCTGATAACTAGGACACTGGTAGCGGGCTTAGTATGGCTGTTTCACAGGCCTCTCAGGATCAATATGGAAGCCTCTGCTTCAGTTCTCCAGGCTCAGTACAGGAGGATATCAATACTGGGATCGCAGGATAAACGTGTCTGGAGAAAGAAGCGTAGGAGTAAGGCAGAGGGGCTTTGGACTCTACGTTTTCTATTGCTGCTATAACAAATTCCCACTAAGGCATGGACTTAAACCAATAGTAAGGCATAATTTTACACTTTTGTGTGTGATTGGGATAAAAAACAAAGGTTTTTTAGTTTTTTAGTTGGGTTAAACTAGTGCTATTTTCTCTAAATTCTTCTGGGGGACCAGTATCAAGAAATGTATTAGAAGAAACCAAACATTTTCACAGGGAGATAGTTCAGTAGAATAAGTGCTTGCCTGGCAAGCACAGGGGCCTGAGTTCAATCCCCAGTTCTGAAAAAAAAAAAAGAAGAAAAAAAAAAAAAAGGAAATTCAAAATTTGTTCCATGTTTGGGCAAAGAAATAATTTTATGGTAGGGGAGGCTGTGACTTAGCTCAGTTGTTTAAGTGCTGGCTTGGGCAAACACAGTTGGGTACATGGGACTGAGGTTCGATCCCTAGCTCCACAAAGCCTTACCCAACCCACCATTAAGACAGCCTGAGCTAGCCAAAAAAAAAAAAAAAAAAAAAAAAAAAAAAAACCAAAAAAAAAAAAAAAAAAAAAAAAAAAAAAAAAAAAAAAAAAAAAAAAAAAAATCAGCTTAAAAAAATAAAAAGAAAAAAGAAACACAGAAAGGAAGAATTTTAAGCTCTCAAAATAGTCATCTCAAATTTACTACAAATAATATCAGTATGTCTCGCAAATGACCCCTTGCGTATTGCATGGGGAGATCACCAGTTGCCCAACCTTATGGGCAAGTATATGGTGGAAGATAAAAGACACTGGACAAAGTACTATGGTTTATGGATGTCCAGAAAGGTCAGAGGTCTTGTAATTAAGACAAAGACTTCTGCAAATTGCCCATAATTCACTGGGTGCATCATGTGGGCTGGGGCATGCAGAGAAGTGCATGGAGCAGCTGAGGAAGAATGTACAAAAGTGAGGAAGGCCTCGTGAAAATGGCTAGAGGATTTTCCAGGTAGTTAATCTTCACTTAATGAGAGAACTGTTTTATTTCTAAGGTTGCAGCTGTCACTTTTACAACTCTGAGGGCTATTTAGTGTCCTCGGCTTTGCAGTCTTATCTTCCTTCAGAGACATCACAGTGTCACTGGTCACCACAGTGGCCTCTACCGTGATCACTGGCATGGAGAATTATGTTTCTATATGCCAACCACTGGCTAATCAGGCAAGTCTCTTAGACCTGAGACAGACTCCTAAGCTAATATAGAAAGCTGCCTGATTAATTCCAAAGTGTGTTCGGTTCTGCCTCAAAGTGGTCTCTGTCAGTGTCACGTTACCATGTTTACATCAAAATATAGTAGCACGTACTTTTCCTTTAGGAGTGAAGATTCATTCATTCATAAAACATTCTTTTGTTAGTGTTGGAAGATTCATTCATTCATAAAACAATCTTCTGTTAGTGTCGAGAAGTGTAGGTTAACAACTTCCTGGGTATGTAAACATCATCACCTTCGTTGTCAAGAATTTCGAGTCACGCTTCTCTTGTATTATCTCACTTATCCCTGGACAATGGAAGGAGCTATGAGCACCAGCTAACATCTCATAGGAGTGGATAGACTAAGTTTTCAAAGTCACACAAGTACCAAATGGCAGAAACAGAATTTTGACCTGTATTGAGCTACCTCTAGGTCTACTGTTTCCATATAAATGTGACAGCTCACTTGTCCAGGCCTCAGTTACTCGGCATTTATGTGGTTTCCAATGGGAGACTATTGCAAATCAGTGAACTAATTCACTGCTTTGTTCAGCACCCTTTTACTGCAGTGTTTATTTGCTTTTCCTACTCCTGTCTACTTTCTCAGAGCTGCCTCAAACTTCCATCAACTTAGTGACGTACTCCTACAAGTTAGTTCCTTTCTAGGATTTTTGAACTTATATCCTTTTGGCTAAAACTGTCTGCTCCCATGTCATACACAGTTTAAGCTGTTATGCCCTTCATTTCTTTGTCAAATGTCACCTGCCTGAAAATGTCCATATTGATCTGCATTTCATTCTGCGTCTTTGTCTCTGACATTTCTGTCTACAACCTCTCGCAGATTTGATGTTGTAGACTGAGCAACCTTAATCTGAAAGTCCAAATTTCAGAATGATACAAAATCTGAAACTTTCGATATGTATTATGCATTTAATCATGTAGTTTGGGTTTGTTGCTTCTTCTAGAAATTAATTTCCATGATGTAAGAGGCCTGGTCTTTTCTGTTCACAATTTTTTCTAGTACTTTGGAAAACATAAACCTCTGTAAAAGGTGTTTGGTTGATATCTGGTGAACAAATAGGTAGCAGGAATGTTTTCCATATGTTTGAGGTTTTACTATAAGCAATTTGAGTCACTGCATTAATTAGTGTAGATGACATATGACTCTCAATACATCCTGTACAACTACTTTTGAAAAGAATTTCTATTAGTTTAAATTTCTGTGAGCGACATAGAAGAGTGCTTATTTTCTAGCCTCTGGACTGACTGGATCAGACTCAAGAATGATCGTCAGGATTCTATGCCTTGAGTAAGCAAAATCTGAGGGGCATCCACTTCCTACCAAAGTCTGTGCTAAATACATTGCTAGATTTTTCCCTGTTGTATGTGACAAATTATACATTATGATTTTTACATTTCTTCTTTTCTTCTCCTGCCCTCTCCAGGAAAACAATGCTGGGTATTCTAATGAGTGATAGGGAGGAGATTACAGTTAAACTGCAATGACTGAATATCCTCTGTTACTAGTTTAAGGCAAAAATTGTGGAACCAGGCAAGGCAGGATTCAAGCCCTTTCCTATCCTGGAACTCTCTAGACCTGCTGATCTGCATTTGAAATTGGCAGCCTAGCGCCATCACTTTACAGGGTTAGCATCAGGATAAGTAGCTGGAATAGATGACATTTCTATTGCTATGGCTGGTTCATATAAACCTCCAATGGCCTTAAAAATAAAATTCCAAAACCAAAGGAAGTTTTGAGCAATTTCTTCATCCATCAGTTGTCTGATGGTGACTCAGATCAGCAGACAGGGTTACTTGTTACCTTTTTTTGTTGTGTACAGGCAAAAAGGGCAAGCGGCCAGTGATGTAAATGTCTTGATAACCCCCACAGAGAGGAAAGAACGTTGGAACCGTAACCACTGGATGGGAAGTGGGAAGTTAGTGAGCCCTGACATCTAAAAAAGACCTTAAGAATGATGGAAAAAGGAAATGGAGACTTTCTCTGGTGTTAAGTAGCTAAATCTTGATACAATCACACTCTGAGAAAGAGCTTTACAAGAAGGGAAGTTCTTGCAACCCATACCCCCAAAATATTTCAGCTACAGGTTTTGAAAGTAATTTTCTCTGGCTAGTTGTGGCTCCTGTGATAGTCTTTCGTTTGACAGTTTCATAAGGCCAAGTTCCTCCAAAACCACCACTGTCACGGGTAACTTTAAGGATTTAGAACATGCCAGATGATAATTAGACATTTCAATAGTATCGATTTCATCTACTGGGTCCTTGGCACTGATTTGAGCCTACTGATGTATCAGCTAAAACAAAAGAGAGAGAGAGAGAGAGACAGTGTCACTATCGGCTTAATGTTTACTTCTTTATATTCTCATTTCAAACAAGCATAAATTTGAAAATAAATTTTTAAAATGGCACAATTATCTTCACATAATCACAGTTTTCCAGAATGTGATTTATAGACGAAAAGTGTGCTATATAAAGTCACAATGGAGCCTACTGTCTCTGTGTATTGTAGTTCACCTAACTATTGCATTGTCGATGAAAAACGAGTTGGTTTTTATCTCTATACTGCTAAGAATGTTGCAGTCAACATCCTTGAAAGTTATTTTTTTCGCACTGTTTCAGATATTTATTGTTGTACAACAAATCATCCTTATAATTGCAGAGGAAATGGCCTTTACATAGTTTTATTTTGTTCCCATGGAAGTTTCCAAAGGCTACTTTTCATTTTGAATTATCTCTTGTCTAGTCCTAGGTGCAACCCTTTGTTTAAAAATGCCACTTATTCATTTCCTTAAGATAAGATTATACCCACACGTCCCTTTTAAAAGTTTAATGCAATTTTATTTTGAAGAGTAAAAACAAAAGCCAAAACAAACAGCAGAAACAAAGACAGAAACAGGGTAGCATATAACAATAGATATGCTACAGATTTTGAAAATAAGAATAGCAAATTAATAATTGTTAGTATATTACCTATTTTTATTGTCAAATCTATTGCTCAGCTTAACAGATACAGCTATATAGCATTGGACAGATAATTGAATATTAATAGTTGCTTTTAACAAGCATTACTCTTTCTTGTTTTTTTAAATAAAATGATTATATTATTATCATTATTTTAAATGAATTTTATGAATTTTAGATCGCACTCAGTGATTCACCTGTTTTCAGCCTCCCAAATACTGGGGTTACAAGGTGCACACCACCACGCCCAGTTTGGATCATTGTCTCTGCACTCTGAAGGCGAGGTTGGCACAACACATGGGGGATTGAATCCTGGTGGCTGCTCTCTGTCTCACTAGGCACTTTAGTCTGCTGAGCTATCTGGTTGGCCCTCAGAACAATTATTTTGAAGAGAGTATAAATAACTTATAAGACAATAGAAACGTTACACATTTAGGAGACCAAGATGAGAGGTAGTCAAGCATGGTTTTTGTGTTACATATTGCTGTCCTGTATGTACTTGCTTAGATCATAGATCTAGTATGCAGATTTAGTCAAGGTGAAAAGTCTACACATTACTATTTTCAAAACACTGATGGAAGTTATTAATACATTTATCATGGCCATTCTGTATATATACGTGCATGTTACCCTCCTTTTTTTTTTTTTTTAAAGCAGTTAATGTTTAGAATTTTCACTTTGACCACCTGTCTCTTTGAGACTGAACCATTTTATTTTTGTTCTAAGCAACAAGCTCCTTACATTCTCAGAAGCCCAGGTTTCTCATTGATAATGTTACTAAAGCATCACCATATATCTTCCATCCAATAAATATTTTTCTAATATAAATTTGGGCATTCCTTGTTAATTTGCTAATTTTAATGAGAATATTGTACATTACATTTGTTGGTTGTTGGCATTTTTAAAAAAAAAAAACTGTTGGTGAGACTAACTGTATCATCTTCCTGAACTTAAACATCGTATAGTCCTTGCAGAAGGCAGGTTGACACAAGACAGCTATTGGGTCTTGGTGATCCAGGTCTAGCTGTCCCGCAGTGTGGGGGCTCTTCTGAGGTACAGTCCACCCACCCAGCAAGGTAGCTTGGTGAGCCATACTCTGCCCCCTACTGTCGTGAGTGAATTGGTGAGCTTCAAGAAGGCTAGAGCCTTCTTGAGCTGTAGCTCGTTTCGAGTCACCATCGGTGGAGTCACACCTAAACCTGGGCAGCAGGAACATTTGTGAGAATTCCCCACACCCACACTGCTGAAGGAGCCTCATGAGGCCACGCCGCACACCTCTAACATCACTGCTGAAGCTTGGTGAATATTGGGAGCTTCAGAAATGTCAAAATGGGGGAGCAAATGGCAATATCAGACCTCAAGCTACCCACAGGAAGTCCAGGGGACAAGGGCATAGAAGAATTTGAAAGTCACACACCTTAAATTTCTTAAATGATAGCAACTGAAGTAAGACACAATTCCATTACACTATAGAAAAAATCAGATTAGAAATAATTTCTTGGGTAAAAAAACAAGTGGTGACAATCATGATAGAAATGTTCATCACATCTAAAGAAGATATAGATAAAAAGTAGGGAGAACAAATATAATGGAAACATTACATGAACAATACAGGAAAGACTCAGAATGTATGAAACAGATGCAAGGAAAGTAATTCAGTGGAAAATAAAAATTCCACTGCAAGGCAGCAAAACCACTTGAATGAAACTGAGTACAGACTTTCAGACTTTGAAGACGGCATTGCCGCTAGTGAATGAATGAATGAGAAAACATGTACATGGTTCCAAAATAAATCCGGAGGGGATTTGACTGACTTTGAGAGATATAAAAGTTACATGTTTTGCTGTACAGGTTGTGCTTAAACTTGCCCTTAACCTCCCAGCAGAAAAGTTTAACCATAAAAGCAAACTACAGCTTCACTAAGCGACAGAATATAACCAAGAAAAATCAACATGTAATGAATGAAACTAGCCTCCCAAGTCCACATCAACTACGTTGATCTTTCTCTCAGGGCAAAACAAAAGGAACCCTGTCTTGATGGTTTAGTCTTTGTAACTACAAGAAAATATAGTAAAAATCAAAAACAAGAGTGTAACGTTCAAAAAAACGATTTTCAAACAACTAAACATAGACTCTCTGTTCTAACCAGCTAATCCTTTATTACGTATCTTCTCAAATAGTTAAAGATAGCCTATTACAGAACTATATGCATACCAATGTTTATAGTAGCATAATTCATAAAAGCTAAATCTTGGAAGCAGTCTATGTGTCCATCAACAGATAAATAGATAAAGAAAATCTGGCATTTCCACACAATGGAATAATATTCTGCTATAAATACGGTCAAAATTAAGTCATTTGTGGGAAAATGTAAATAAAATGAAAACATAATTTCGAGTGCAATAAATCATGCACACAAGCCTCAATAAACTCAAAGTTTAAATAAAGCAATGAATGAAAGTCATGCTCTACCCTGAGAAATAGCTCTATATAATACATTTCAAATTCTTCTATAAAGTGCCCCAGGTACAGAAACCCTTAGTGTGTCATTTAATATTTCTTGAGACTACTGTAAGTGAAATACTTTCCAGGTAGTAGTAATATAGAAAGGACCAAGGCAGACCACTGAACATCTAGCCCTTTGGTCTCTAGATTTTATACTGTGGTTTTCTCATGGCCATAAATTAAAATCTATGCAGATCAAGACCCATGTTTGTGAGTGAAGGCAGTAAGGAGGTTATTGTCCTGCTAAGCGCCAAGCTTTCTGCCAGACTGCAATCTAACAAATGTTAGATTGGCATCTGTGTTAGAAAACTATATGCTTGGGGCTGGGGAGATAGCTTGGGGGAATGAGTGCTTGCCTGGCAAGTGCAAGGTCCTGAGTTCGATCCCTGGTAGCACAAAAACAAAGAAACAAACAAATAAAAGAACAAAAAACTATAAAAATCTGTATGCTCAAGAGGAAACATGACAAACAAACTTAGTTGAATAAGACTACTAGGTGTTTCTTGAAGTGAAATAGTGCCTGCTATGTAAATCCCTGGATTTTCTGCTCCCCAAGCCATCTGTCTCCAAAAAAACATTACTTCCTGTTGTCCTGTTTATCAAAAGTATAAACAACACCAGCAGCTTGTGTCTTAGGCTGAAAACATAAAGGTTATTCATACCTGAATACAGTGAACTTAACTAATGGCATTTTTGTCAGGGAGTTATGGGACTGGGGTAGAGAGAACAGCGTCCAAGCATAATTAAAGTGACTTACATTTCTTTTTTTTTCTGCCATAATCCTGAGGATTTTGAATTCTTCAACAAATCAAATTCAGTTTGAATTTTAACCTTTTTTCACGAAAAAAATCATGTTTAAAAATAGCTGTTTATGCTCTGATGATTGTAAACAAACACTGGAATATGGAGTCGACTGAAGGGCAAAAGACATTACATATCCCTGAAGGAATGTGGAATTTAATACAAACGGAGTAGCTTTCATGCATATGTGCTGTGTCTTCGTCCTGTATTGCCAGGAAATTCTGCTGGGGAACGAATCATCACGAAATGCTAGAGCTGAACAGAGCTTTAGAAATCACACAGACTTGTCATTTTGTTTTAGAAATGGAACAAGTGGGAGTAAGAGAAACTTATTTGTGGAGATTATTGGTACCAGAAACAGCAACATAATTTATCTGTCCAGTATGCTGGGTCCTATTTGAAAATCATGGCACATCCATGCGTATACCTGTTTCCTGATGAATTGAGATGCACGTGGCATGTGACACTACAGTGGGCTTGCACTGGGGTATCTGAAATTAAATCTCACATGTCTTTTAACATACATGAATTTGAGCAAATTCATTGAATTCTGTAATTCAAAATTTACTTTTTGGAAAAAAAATGTATCTTTTGTATTGAATTACTGGAATATATAAGTAAATCTCTTCAGCTCTTAGTTGCTTCATGAGTATTTTATTTTTCTTCCCATTTTCCCTTTTATCTTCATTCAGTTCATCTTGCACATCTTCCCATATTTCTTTGAATGCTAAGTAGGTCCTTTGAGAAAAGTACTGCCATGCTGCACACCGTGAGTCTGAGTGATCTTCATTCACCATTGTAGGTCTTCCAATTTTTCGGGTACCTTCTGGATCCCAGGCACATTATGGATATTATTTCTCACTTTTATAATATCATAAACATCTATGTGTGTATATATTATGTCTGTCTTTTATGATGAAGAAAATAACACTCATAGAGAATAGTTAATGATTTAAAGTTTCCAAAGCTTGAAGTCAAGTCATCAGATCCTGTGCTCATTTCTCTTAATATTGTCTTGCAAAAAGTAGGACCAGAAGCATATCCGTGTTTTAATGTTGATCATGAAATCCTGGGAAAACTGTAGGGATAAAAAGGAGCAGCAGTTTCGGTTCTGTAGGGCCATATTGAAATCACAGCTCTGTGACATTAGCTGCGGGACTTTGGAAAAGCCTTGGAACTTCCTTTTGCTCCCACACATTTACTAGCAATTGCTTAATATTTCAATAACATCGGAGACAACAGAGGCATTGTAGTGACGGGGGAATGATATATGGTATATGCAGCCTTCATAATAAAGTGCTTGGAATAAAATATCACTCATTTGTATGGTGTCTTCAGCTCTGCACCTTGTACTGATGAGTGCAGAGTGCAGAGTCCTTATAATGACGTGGAAATAAGTGCTTCAGATTCTTCTCTGTGGCATCAGTCGTGATTTAAGCACTACCTGCTCCTGCTAAGAATACATGGAAGATGCTGACAATGGATAGTAAAACCAGATCTGTTTAATGATTTTGGAGTCTTTGATATTTAATTGTGAATTAAAAGGAAGGGTAAAAAAAGAAAGAAAAAGATATGAGATTTTCTTATAAAAACATTATCTTGCTTTTTCTGTTAACTGTACATGTCTGCGAGGCAGGTCAAGGATCCAGGTGAGCCTGTTCTTGTCGTCTCTAGGACTCCTCACCTAGGGCAGGGACTGGCAGGTAGCAGACACTAAAATAAACTTGTTGAATTAATGAATAGTAATAATTTCTTGCATTTTTGTCATCATTATATAGTAAATACTGTACTAACGAAATTCACATACTCTATCAACTTTAATTTTCACCATATCCTTAAGAGTAAAGGTTAAGATTCAAATTACACTTTACAGACGAAGGAAGAGCAAAGCGACAGGAAGACCACATATATCAGAGACTTCATACTCTCAGCCTGCGGTAGAATGAAGGAGTCAAAATAAAAGCGAATGAATAAAGAACTGTATTTCCTGTGTGACTTCAGATATAGATTGGCAAGATAAAAGGGGTTGGATTGACTTTTAAAGCATCACTTTTAGGGAATCACTTACCATCTCTGGCCCTGATGTAAATAATGGAGAGACTCCGTGGTGAGAAATTTTATAACTACAAGTGTACCAGGGTCTGTTAGAAATCAAAATGATGTATCAATTAAAAACAGATGTGTTCAATTTCATTAACCATCATCCTTATCAGCTGGGGTTTATATGAATTTTATATACTGGCAGCAGCTATTTCAGTTGTTACTGTTGTTTTATTTATTTTATCTTATTATTATTATTATTATTATTATTATTTTTTGGCTTTTTGAGACAGGGTCTCACTGTGCAGTTCAGGCTGGCTTTGAGCTCACTTTTGTAGCCCAGGCTGGTCTCGAACTCGCAGCAATCCTCCTGCCTCAGCCTCCCAAGTGCTGGGATTACAGGTGTGAGCCACCACGCCCGGCTTGTTACTGTTGTTTTAAAGAGTATGAAAAAACGATAAAAATGATATGAAATTTCAAGATGATAAAAAATTAATGATGGTAGGTATATTGAATATTGTTATTTAAAAAGTGATTGTTAAGATTACCAGATATAGGCATGCAAAATTGATTAATTAGGCATTATGTGTTCCATTCAATAAATCAATAGAAATTAGTGGTACAATTATCTTAACTATCTCATCTTAGCTATCATATATATATGATATATATGCACATATGTACATATGATATATATGATAGCTCACATATTGATGATATATATGATAGCTTTTTTCTTCTTTTTTCTAAGAACATAAAATATTTACAAAAAGCATTAACAACAGTGTCAAATTTCATTATAGTAGTAGGAATTCAACAATGGTTGCTGTATTGAATGCTGTTATCTTCAATTTGGTTGTTTAGGTTACAAGATATAAACCTGAAAAACTGATTAAAAAACACAACAACAACAAAAAGTTATAAGGTATTACAAAGACCATCCAGTAGAAAAGTTTAACCATAAGGTATAAAAAGGAAAGCGATATTAATATGCTGAGCTGAAAAAGGTTCAAGTCACCAGCTTCTGACATTACCAATTCTGCTGATAAACCCCTGCTATTGTGGACTCTTGGACTATACATACAACTTCTTTCTCTTAGTTCAATGAGAAAAAATATTTGCACTAATACTGTTTAGAAAAGTTATCATGTATGCATCTTACACTTTGAACAACTACCATGAAGACAACAATATACATTGTATTAATTATTGTGGCCGCCCTCCTAATATGTTTTAAATCTGTCTCGTAGTTTTTCTTTCTCATTAAAATTAATAAAATTTAAAAAGTCAATTAAGCCAGGCGTGGTGGCGCACGCCTATAATCCCAGCCATTCGGGAGGCTGAGACAGGAGGATTGGTGCGAGTTCGAAACCAGCCTGGGATACAAAAGTGAGCTCAAGGCCAGACTGAACTTCATAGTGAGACCCTGTCTCAAAAAGACAAAAAAAAAAAAAAAAAAAAAAAAAAAAAAAAAAAAAAAAAAAAAAAATTTAAAAAAAAAAAAAAAAAAAAAAAAAAAAAAAAAAAAAAAAAAAAAAAAAAAAAAAAAGTCAATTAAATAAAGGAAATAAAGGTTTTTCAGTGTAAAAAATAAATAAATAAAAAGAAAAAAAGAGTAAAATGAAAAAAAAGTATTAATCCTAAAAGACCATAAGAAATCTGCAGTACAATTATCCAAATTATTCCATATATATATATATATATATATATATATATACACACACATAAATATAGCTTTTCCCCTTTCTTTTTTTCTTTTCTTCATTGTATTGTTTCCTTTACATTGAAAAAGTTCTTCCCCTTTCACAGCATCTATTGTACCTTGTAGATTTTATTTATTCTTTCTTTCAGAATCTTACACTAGTGAGACAATACAATGTTTGAAGATGGCGGTCTGATTTATTTCATTTAGCAATACAGTTTTTAGTTGCATCTATTTACTTTAAAGGGCCTGAGTTTATCTTTCTTTATAACTGTGAAATACTCCAGTGTGTAGAAATACCACAGCTTTTTTTTTTTTTTTTTATCCATTTCTCAGTTGATGGGCATTTGAATTGTTCCTAAGATTTAATTGTGACAAACTGCACTTCTAAAAATTTGGGTACACATATGTCAATGTGCTGTGATGATTTCGGTTCTTTTGGAAAAATACCTAGAAAGGGAATAACTCGTTTGAATGGGACTTCCAATCCTAGCTTTGTGAGGAATCTCCACACTGATATCCATAGTGGCTATGCTAGTCTGCACTCCCACCAACAATGGTAAAGTGTTCCTTTTTGTCCACAATCCCTCTAGCATTTGCTATTGATTAGCTTCTTGATGATAGTCAATCTTCATGAAATAAGATGATATCTTAGCATAGTTTTAATACATGTCACCAGAAGGATTAATGATGTTGAACATTTTTGCTTATATTTATTTGCCATTTGTATTTCTTCATTTGTCAAGTGAATATTCATCTCAGATGCCCATTTTTACATTGGGCCTTTGAATTTTGGGGGCCGTTTTGAATTTTTTTTCTCTTGTGTAATTGTTCTAGTTAATGTTTTAGGACTATATTGAACAATGAGCATCTTTGTCTTCTTGATTTTAAAGTGAAGGATTTCAGTTTTTGTCCATTTGTTATGACTTAAGCTGTTGGTTTGTCATAGATGGCTTTTATCAAGTTGATGTAAAGATCATCAATACCAATTATGTGTAGTGTTTTTGTTTTTACGAATTATGAATGAGGGTTAGACTTTGTCAAAATCTTTTTCTGCATCTACTGAGATGATAATGTGAGTTTTTCCATTGACTTTGGTGTATTATACTTATCATTTTGTGTATATTAAATCATGCCTGCATTCCAGTGATGAATCTCACTTGTTCCTCATGCATGATCTTCTTGATGATTTACTGCATTCTGTTTGCTAATATTTTATTGAGCGTTTTTTCATCTATATTTGTGAGGGTGATTGAATAGTAATTCTCTTTTTAGGTTGACTTCTTGTCTGGTTTTGTTATCAGAGTGCTCTCTTCCAGGAATGAGGTTTAAAGAACTGCTTCCCTTTCAATTTAACTGAAGAGTGTGTGAAAATTTAGCATTAGGTCCTTCCTAAATTGGCTGTAGAATTCAGCTGTCAGTCCATCAAGACCTGGGTTTTTCTTTGCTGGTAATTATTTTGATTACATGTTCATTTCTATAGAGTCTGTAGGGATTTCACCCTTTTCATTCATTATCATATGAATTTGATTTTTTCTTTCCTTTTTTGATATTTGATAAAGTTTGCTGGAGTTTTATTAGTTTTATTTATGCTGTCACAGAACCAACTATTTGATTCACTAAGCCTTTGTATTATTTTATTTTTCTCACTGTATTTATTTGTGCTCCCTTTCAGTGTTTTGTTACTTGTGCAGGGGAATTCTGTTGACTTTTTGGCATTGACATTGTTTCCTGATATGCTACTCAATTTGTGTATTAATTCAAGTAGCTTCTTGCTGTAGTTTTTTTGGTCTTCCAAGTAGAGTATCATGTCATCCACAAATAATGACAGTTTAACTTCTTTTCCTATTCTTGTTCCTTTTAATTTTCTCTCTTGTCTAATGGCTTTAACTATTGATTCCAGGATCATTAGTTAAATTGAACAACAGTGGTGACAGAGGACATCTTTTACCAGGTATGGGAGTAAAAGACTTCAGTTTTTTCCCCATTTAGAATTATGTTAGCTGTTCGATAACAGCTTTTGTCATAGATGGCTTTTATCAGATTAAGGTAGAGGCTATGTATTCCAATTTTCTGTGGACTTTGAACATGAATGGGTGTTGGTCATTGTCAAAAGCTTTTTCTGCATCAATTGAGATGATCATGAGGTTTTGGATTTTGATCTATTGATATAGTGTATTGCATTTATAGATTTGCATATGTTGAACCATCGTTGCATCACTGGGATGAATCCTACCTGGTCAGAGTGTGTATCTTCTGAATGATTTGTCGTATACTACTTGTGAGGATTTATTGAGAATTTTTGTATCTGTTTTCATGAGAGAGATTGGCCTATAGTTCTTTTTTTTAGTTGCATCTTTTTCTGGTTTTCGTATCAGAATAATACTTGCCTCCACGAATGATTTTGGGAGGTTTTCTTCCTTTTCAATTTCATTGAAGAGTTTGAGGAATATTGGAATTATATATTCTGTAAATTTCTTGAGGCATTCAGCTGTGAATCTATCAGGACCTGGAATTCTCTTCGTGGGTTTCTTCCTACATTTTGTATTTCATTGGCTGTTATTGGGTCACTGAGTATTCTCATATTTTCTTCATTCAGTTTTGGTAATTTGTACCTCTGTACAAATCTGTCCATTTCATCTGTGTCTTCAATTCCGTGAGAGCAAATCTTCTCAAAGTAGCTGTTAATGATCTTCGACTCTCCACTGGGTCTGTGGAATGTCACACTTTTCATTCCTTATTGCTTGAATTTGATTTGCTCCTTGTCTTTTTGATAAGGTCAGCTAGGGGCTTATCAATTCAGTTTAACTTTTCAAAGATCAAGCTTTCTGATTCATTAATTCTTTGCATTATTTTCATCATCTCAATTGAATTGATTTCTGCTCTAATCTTTATAATTTCCTCCCATCTTTGGGCTTCAGGTTTGGTTTGTTCTTTGTTTTAGTTACTTTTTACTTGTTGCTGGGACAAGTACCTGATGCTCAAAATGTCGGAAGGAAGGACTGATTTAGCTCAGAGTTTGTGGAGGTTTCAGTTCGTACTCCGTTGGCTCCAAGGCTGAGTGGAACAGGGCAGAGAGCATCCAGTTCATGGTGGAACAGCAACAATCGCAACAGAGGCAAGAGTGTGAGTCTGCCTCTCTGTCTCCGTATTACATTCAGGTTCTCTGCCTTAGCGTATCCACCGTAGACCACACCAATAGTCTCAGCAGTACTCAGATCTATAATCCGATCAGTACTAACACACATAATTTCATTGGATCATGAGTCAAGTCTCAAACTCTAGAAGTCCCTGCCCCATGATTGCATGAGGCTTTGGGGGGACAGCTAGACATAAACCATAACACTGTTCCTTTTCTACACAACCAAGGTGCAACACTAGAGTATTTATTTGTTACACTTCTTTCTTTTTAATGTGTGAGTTCAGAGCTATAAATTCCCCTGTAAGGACTGCTTTCCTTGCATCTCATAAATTCTGGTATGTTTTGTTTGAATTTTCATTAAATGTAGATATTGTTTAATTTTATTTTTTTATCTTTTGAGACAAGGTCTCGTTATGCAGTTCAAGCTGACCTTGAGCTCACTTTTGTAGCCCAGGTTGGCCTCGAACTTGCATCAATCCACCTGCCTCAGCCTCCGGAGTGCTGGGATTAAAGGCGTGCACCCCCCCCCCCCCCCGGCTAGATATTGTTTAATTTATTCTGTAACTGATTGGTTGCTGGGGAGGGTGAAGTTTAATTTCCATGCGTTTATGGAATTTTTGTGGTTTCTTTTGTCATTTATTTCCTGTTTTATTGCATTGTGGTCAGATAATGTTTGGAATAATTTCTGTTTTCTTGCATATACTTAAGCATGACCTAAGGAATAGTACATGGTCTATTTTAGAAAATGTCTCATGTGCAGCAGAAAAAATGTGTATTCAGAAGTGGTAGGGTGGAACACTCTGCATAAGTTCATTTGTTCCAAGTACCTGTTCAGTTCTGTTACTTCGTTGCTAATTTTTTGTCTTCTTGATCTGTCTTTTTGGGATAAGGGGGTGTTAAGGTCTGTTAGGACTGTGATATTTGATATTAGAATTTTCATGTCCATTAAGATTTATCTTATATAGGGGCCTGGCGGGATGGCTCAGTGGTCTAAAGCGCCTGCTTGGGAAAGCTTGGGCAGCTTCAGGGATCGTGGTTCGATCCCTGGCACCACATGCTGAGCCAGCCCTGCCCTCGGGGCGGGCTGAGCCGGCCATAAAAATGAGTGAATAAACAAACAAAGGTTCTGAAACAAGAAAAAAAAAAATAAAATAAAAAATTAAAAAAAGATTTGTCTTATATAGCTGGGTGCTTCCATGTTGGGTGCATACATATTTGTGAGTGTTGTATTTTTCTCTTGAATATTTCCCCTAAGCAGTATGTGGTTAACTTCTTTATCTCATTTGATGAATCTTGGTTTGAAGTTGAGACTGCCTGAGAATAGGATTGCTACCCTTGATTTTTTTCTCAGGAGCTGGAATGTGTAGTATTGTTTTTCATCCTTTGACGTTCAGCCTATGAGTTTCTTTACAAGTTGTGTGTTTCTTGTATACAGTATAATGTTGGGTTTTCCATCCTCATCCACTGTTCCAGTCTATTTCATTTAATTGTTGAATTGAGATCATTTACATTGATGGTTATATTGAGATATATTGACTTACACTTGCTATGTTGTTTACCAGCCATTGGTTACCCCTTTACCTCCTGTGTTTCATTGTTTGCTCTATGGGGTAGATTCTTTCTAGTCTCATTCGTGGAGTTCTGGTCATTTTGGGCCCTATCTAAAATATCTTATAGTAGTCTGTGTAGGGCTTGTTTTGTCATCATGAAATTCTTTAGTTGTTCTTTGTCATGGTAGTATTTTACTTCTCCATCGAACTTGAAAGATAGTTTTGCAGTGTATAGCAGTCTGGCCTGGAATTTGTTTTCATGAAGGACTTGAAGTATTCTGCTCCATGCTCTTCTTGACTTCATGGTTTTTGAAGGAAAATATGCCATTATTCTGACAGGTTTTCCTTTAAATGTGATCTGTTTCTTTTCTCTAGCGGCTTTTAGCATGTTATTCTTATGCTTGATTTCTGGGATCTTGACAATTATATGTTTGGGTGCATTTTTATTTCCGTTCATGTTATTTCAAGTTACCTGAAGGTCAAATTGTTTCCCCATATGTCAGAAGTTTTCTGTTATTACTTCTGCCCGTATTGTTTTTATATCATTTGTACTAACTCCTTCTTTCTCATTGATACCTATTAATCTCGTATTATTCATCTTTGCATCGTCTTGTAGATGTTGAATTATGTTCTCCTGCATGCTAGTTGTTTTTAAAAAGATCCTTTCTTAACTTTTCAGTAGCTGCAACAGTGCATTAAGGATCTGAAGCTTTATCTTTGCTTTCATTCAGATGGCTTTTCCAGCTCATGATTGACATTTTATGTTCCCATGTGTCTCTTTGAGTCTGCTTCATGTGATCTATTACTTTCCTATATAGCTCATTCAAGGAATCCATCATTTTTTCTAATCTCCTCTAAGTTTTTATCAGTGTCTTATTCAGAAGCAGTTATTAATTCTTTCATTATGGACATCCTTTCTTTTTTTTTTGCTTCAGAAATTATTTGTGACCTGATTTCCTCTCTACCATTCTGCTATAGTCAGTTGCTATTAATTCAGTGATTTCTTTTTCTTTCTTTTTTTTACTTCAGAGATTATTTCTGATACGATTTCCTCTATACCTATCTGCAGGAGTTACTTTAGTTCAGTTGCTATTAATTCAGAGATTTCTTTTTTTTTTGCCTCAGAGATTATTTCTGTTCTGATTTCCTCTATGCTTTTCTTCAGTTCTTTCTTCACTTCACACATGTGCAATTATACCTTTAGCATAATTCTTGCCCAAAGAGATTATAGGCTAATGCAGTTACAGTTTTGTATTTACAGAACTACAGTTAGGAACACTAATATTGGGAAGTGATATTTAGCAGTTGACAAACATTTGTAATTAATGAGTTTGTATTTTACACAATAAAGCAAACTTTATGTCTGTATAACTAAGCAGATGTTAAAGTGGAAATTTGTATTAATTGAGTTCACTTAGCTTCTGTCTGATTACCTCCCCTTGACATGCCTTGTGTTTTCCAGACAGGCTAGCTCACTCGGTTACCTGTTGGTCCTTCTCTAGATCAGATAAAAAAGAGAGAAGATACTCCCATAAATTTGGGTCCAGCAGAGTGTTTCAGCTTACCAGGTCCAGATCTACCAGGATTGAACTCATCCAGATGTGCCCAGCTTGGTTCCAGCTGCTCTTTTTAGCTTCTTCCCACTTCAGCCTGTTGGGGTGAACCCCACATACACACAGGCCTGGGATGGGTCAGGAGGAGACCGACTGGTAGGCGTGGAGCAGATAGTCTCACACATGCAGGGCTTAAGATGAGATCATAGGAGTTGTTGCTGTTCTTGAAATTGTGTTTATCTTTTTCTCTCTAGTCTATTTGTCATTACTCTTTATAAGGACAATTTGATTGTCATACTTTTATATTCTAGGTCTTTTCTGGACTTAAATGAATTTTCAGAATTTTTTCTCTAATTGTGTGAGGTATGCTATTGAAATTTTGATTGGAATTACATTAAATCTGTGTAAGAGTTTTGGAAGTATGGCCATTTTCACTATACTGGTTCTTCCTATCAAAGAGCAAGGGGCATCCTTCCATTTTCTATTAGGTTCTTTAATCTCCTTCTGCAGAGTACTGTAGTTTACAATGTAGATGTCTTTTACAGCATTCATCAGATTATTTTCTTGCTCTTTTATTATTTTGTATATTGTAAAAGGTGATATTTCACGAATTTCTCTCATTGAGTTTGTTGTACATGTGAAGAAGGCTGTTGGTTTTGTATCAAGCTGTAATATTGAGTTTGGTTTTTAAATCTATGAGTTTTTAGTGAGTTTTTTGTTGTCTTCTATGTAGAGTGTCATATCTACACATAATGGTAATTTAAATAGTTTCTTTCTTATCCGTATCCTTTTTATTTCTTTCTTTTGCTTAACTGCTCTGGCTAAAGTTTCCAGGATTATGTAGAATAAGTGTGGAGGCAGGGAACATCTTTGTATTGTTACTGATTTTAAAGAGAAAGCTTTCAGTTTATGTCCATGCAGTATAATGTTGTTTATTTGATTTTCACAGATGACTTTTCTTGGGTTGAGGTAAAGACTCCAATTTTCTGTAGGGTTTCAAAATCATGAACGGATGCTAGACTTTTTCAAAAGGTTTTTCTGCATCTACAGAAATGATCACGTGCTTTTTTCCTTGGTTTAATATGGTGTTAATTTATTGATTTACATATGTTCAACCAGCCCTGCATCCTTGAGATGAATCCCGCTAGGTCCTGGTATATAATCTTCTAGATGATTTTCTGCATTCTATTTTTAAGTGTCTTACTGAGGACATTTGCATGAATGTTCATTAGGAAGATTGGCATGCAATTCTTTGTCTTAGTTTGGTCTATCTCCAGTTTTGGTATCAGGGTAATGATTGATTTTAGGAATAAGTTTGAGAGTATTGCTTCCATTGCAATTTCCTTGAATATTTTGAAATATAGCTGTGTTATGTCTTCTCTAAATTTCTTGCAAAATTCATCAGTGAAAATATCAGGGCCTGTATTTTTCTTTGTTTCTAGGTTTTCTTTTTGTTCATTTTAATGAGAAAAAAATAGCAATGAAACAGTTTCAAAACCTCTTAGTAGGACAGTTACAATAATTAATACATTGCATATTGTTGTCTTCATAGTAGTTATTCAGAGAGCAAGATGCTGACATAATATCTTGTCTAAACAATTTTAGTACAAAACCTTCTCAATGAACTAAGATATTGGTAGGTTTTCAATTATATCTTTGATTTCATTGATGATATTAGTTCATTTAGTATTTTTATATCTTCTTGATTCAGATATTGTAATTCATATGTATATAGGGATCTGTTCATTTCTTCTATATTTTCCAACTGATTAGAATACAAATTTTTAATGTTGATAAATATTTTCTTCTAGATTTCCACAGGGTCCGTTATGATTTTGCTTTCCATTCCTAATTGAATGGATTGGAGCATTTATCTATCTATCTATCTATCTATCTATCTATCTATCTATCTGTTATCTACCTATCATCTATCTATCTATCATTTATCTATCTATCTGTATCTATCTATCTATCTGTCTATCTATCTATCTACCCATCTATCATCATCTTCCTTCTTTCCTTGCTCCTTTCTTTTTTGATAACATCAGCTAAAGTTTGCCAATTTTATTAAATCTTTCAATGAACCAACTTCAATTCACTCATTGTGTTATTATTTTATTCACCAACGTGTTAATTTCTGCTCTGATGTTTATAATTTCCTCCCATGGTGAAATTGGAGGTTCACCATGAGGTTGCTTATTTGTTTTTTCACTATTTTTAAGCCTAGGGAATATTGGAGAAAGCTGAAATGCTTCTAAGTGGTTATAAATCTCAAATGATTCATTTATTCAGGGGCCCATAAAACATTAACATTTAAGGGACCTAAGTAAAAATGATTGCCCCTGGTTCAAGATTCCTATCCACTGTATAGCTCCACTTTTATTTTACTACTTTTTAACTTGGCTCTGTTTAATTGGATCTCTGACAGCTGATCATGGAAGCATGTGGGCTGATGGTGAAAGAGCTCCTCCCCTTTTGTAAACACCACACAGCCTTCTCCTATGGCATGCAGCCTGTCATTTAGAGAAGGAAGAGGCATCCTGATCCTCATGGTCCGCACTGTGCTTTGGGAAATATTGTTTGCAGTGAACAAATGGAATGCATCTCAGCCCCACGAACGCTGCATCTCAGCCACCTTGCTTTAGGGCCTGTGCCATCAGAAACCCAACTGAACATATCGTGTGAAAACATTTCCTATTCTCTCAGCTCCCCAAGCCATCTGGCAAGTCTTTCATCTCTTGCTTTTACAAATGGCAGGTGGGCTGGTGAACAAATTGTCATGAGAGAGAGAGCAACTGAAAACACAGAGGGCTCCTTCATCTCTTGAGGAATTAAATGAGAAAACATATGTGAGAGTCCCTAACACAGATCCCGGTGGAGCAGGCAATGGAATAGAAGCCATGGTTCATAACATTGAGTGCAAAGATGAATAATTTCTCCATAGTACATGCAGAATTTTCCTGCAGCAATATGGGTTTAAAGTTCTGAAGCAATTTCATTGTGTAGGTAGGTGATGAGGTAAAAACCACTGCTCTTTGACCTTGAACTTATAAAGAAAGCTGATGCCATTTCTCCATAATCATGTCTTTGTGATAACAAAGTCATCCGCCTATTGAAAGATTTATTCAATATGTGGATGTGATGCTAAATGATATCATCACAGGGTCTTTTCTTAACATGAACGTGGATACCTAAACTGTTGGCAGAGAGGTGATTTGTTTTGTCATTCTGGGGAAAACACGGTACTAATGACTGCGCAGAGGAGGAACATATCCCACCATCTGGCCCAGGTAAGTAATTTCCTCTGAGCCTTCCCCTAGAAACGAAGCAATCACAGCCTCCATGGGCAGAAAGTCGTTCCCATCTTAGTCTGTTATTAACTGATCAAGGTATCCATTGTAAGCTTTTATTTTGGAACCAACCTGGCAAACTATATAGAGCATAAATTCTCAAAATGACAAAAACAAGGCTTGAATTTTCAGTTTCTCTGGTTATTAGCCATGGTTTTTGAGTGTGTGTCTGTCAGCACCTCTGAGTTTGGTTGCTTATATCTCAAATGTTGATAATAGGACCAGCCAGATAGCTCAGTGGATTAAAGCTTGCATAGGCAGACACAGGGACTGGGGTTCAATTCCTGGCATGCCATGCTGTCCGCGCCCCAAGGGTGTGCTGAGACAGCTACTGGGTGTGGTGTCCCGTGTCTGTAATCCTAGTGTTTAGGAGGCTGAAAATAGGAGGATCAGTAGGAGTCTGACCTGCACAGTGAGACCCTCTAGACCCTGGAGACCCTGGAGACCCTGTAGACCCTGGAGACCCTGTAGGTCCTGGAGACCCTGGAGACCCCCTAGACCCTGGAGACCCTGTAGACCCTGGAGACCCTCTAGGTCCTGGAGACCCTGGAGACCTTCTAGACCCTGGAGACCCTGGAGACCCTGGAGACCCTGTAGACCCTGGAGACCCTCTAGGTCCTGGAAGCCCTGGAGACCCTCTAGACCCTGGAGACCCTGGAGACCCTGTACTAAGTACATAAGAAAAAAGCCTTAAAAATGCTGATATTGCCTATGCCATGGGTTTAAAGTGGTGCTGATTTGAGTCCTATGTGGAAGGGCTGTTTGGTACCATAGCTTGCTCCTCCTTATTGGGTGGGAAGGTTCCTGTTCTTCAGCTTCTGTGGCATTTATCTGCTCTCTGCTGGGAGCAACTGTCTTGACCTGGAATTTCTGAGATACAAGTTTTTCTCCCTGGGTTTAGAGGATTTGTGGAGTAACCTAAATTGTTGGACATTAAAAATTCCTTACGTTTGCTTTAAGGCAAGTTTGTGATGTCATTGAGAACTTGAGGTTCTCCTGAGTCACGCTGAGGCTGTGGCTCTGGTAAGCGGACCTCTGGTGGCACCGCAGCCCTTCCTGGCCTCTGTGGCTGTGTTGCTTTTCAATTAGTAAGGTCTAAATCCCCATCTCATGCTCGAGGCTGGGCAATGTGACTAAGAGTCTAGAAAATGTCACTGTGAGGCAACTGTTCATACTTTTCAAATATGCGATTGGAGCAAGAAAAAAGACAAAAGAAAACAGAAACAAAACTTGTGTAAATAAGGAGAAGCAAAAGGGGTTGAACGGAGGGAGGAAAATAGGGATAAAAGCAAGACATATTATGAACATGTGCAAACTTCCTATGATGAACATTTTTATTATGTATATCTAAAATGCACCAATGAAAATGTGGAAGAAAGATTTGATTTACCTACATAAAATATTCTAAACTAATAGTTAAAAACAATCTTAAAGGGGCTGGGGAGATAGCTCCGAGGCACAAGTGCCTGCTGGGTAAGTGCAAGGTCGTGAGTTTGAACCCTGGTCCCACCAAAAAAAAAAAAAAAAACAAAAAAAAACAAAACAAAACAAAAAAAACAACAAAAAAAAACAATCTTAAGTAAGCAAAAATTCCTTTAAATAAGTAAAAAGTATGCAAGGAATTTTGTGAAATAATAGATGGAAATTATTATTATCATAAAATAATGTAAGGGATTGTCAGAAAAATCTATCAAGTAAGGGAAATGTGACTGACTGATTCAAAGAAGAAGGAAATAAATAGCTAATACACATACCCAGTGGTTTTAATATTAGTAGGACACGTGAGGCTTGGGAGCCACTCCCCAGGCATAATGAAGACATCTGATAATGCAAATGCTGCCAAAATGGAAAGCAGCGCAGTTCATCCTTCCTGGGGCAGAATTCCTCACTATCACTATTTTGGGTAGCAACTGGCCAGTAACCTGTAAGTTTGAAGATATGCATATTTTATAACCCACCGATCACATTTCCAAGAATTAACCATTTATTATCCATTACACGTATGTGGGAATGTTCCTGATAGCACGTGAAGTGAAGCAAGCACACTAGCAAAACACCACCATAGTGCCTGCTTTCAGGAGGTTTGTGGAACTGTGGAAATAGTCCCAGAACGCTCACAAAATGGGGGAATTAGAATGGCACCCATCATCGTGAAAATCCAGGAAGCAAAATGTTGAGCGAAAAACACAAGTTTCAGAGAAATACAGTCAGAGCATCATTGATTATTGTTTTCAGCTCAAAAAATGTTGTGTCCATTAAAAAAACATTTGTACAGCGTCTCACTCTGCATCCCAGACTTGTCGTAATTCTCCTGCTTTAGCTTCTCCAGCGCTGGGATGACACCAGTGCACCACCACGCGCTAACTTGACAGCCAGCTGTGGGTGCCCAGGGGGCAGAGCCCGCTTGGCATGAGAAATGAGGGATCAAAACTGTGTCCTTGCACTTTCCTAAACTCGCACTTAGATTGCTGAGCTATCTTCACACCAGGTGTGCACAGTTTTTAATGAATACCTATACACATGGAGTAAAGACTTGAAATTCAATGCTAATCTAACTCAGTATCAATGTAGAAATATAAGAAAGAATTACCAGCTGGAATTTAGGAGACCTATATCTCTCAAAATGTAATTTCTAAAATTTAAAATATATCAATTCTGAAACAAGAATAGGAAAATGTTAACACACTTTCATTGAACTGTATGAACTTAAGCGTTTGTCATGTTTCTTTATATTTTTTTTATGTTGGAAATATTCCATTAACAATCTAATGCGGTATCCAGGGTCTATTTGAGGAGGACTGACAGAATTATTGTAGCACACAGACATATTTATGTGTTTGTCCCAACAAAGACTGAGTTCAGCTTATCACTGCCTCTGTGAATATTATAATTTCTAGTCAAACTCCACCTGTTTCCTGAAATTTTCTAGTTGAAAAATTGGTTTTAATCAAATCTCTTTGTCAAAGTTACAGTAGTATTCACTGCATGTAAATAGAAGATTCCGATAATAAATTTTATATTTGTTTATACAATTTCAATTTTAGAGTGTTAAGTGGTTACATGATAGCTGTTGCATTTTTCAACCCTGGGAAATCTTCTATTTCTTTTATGTTGGCTCATAAAATCATATCCTAGCCACATTTCTAAACTTATAAATTATTCATAGCAGAAATTTTTCTCAAGAAATTAAGTTCTTGTAATTACAATAATCTAACATGGCAACTTTGGAGCACAACAGATTGGTTAGTTATGGAGAACACACAGACAAAAAGATATGAGTTTATACTCCATGATTTATACTTCATTTGAATTAAAGGATGGTATATATATGATTTTTGGAAATATTCATTCAGCATGCCGGGGAGATATCTCAGTAGAACAAGTGCTTGCTTGGCAAGCAGAAGGTTCTGAGTTCAATTCATATATATATATATATATACATATATATATATTTCTTCAGTGATTTAAACAATAATTACTACATTCCAATTCAGACCCATTTTAAAATCATAGATACATTAAGAATCATTACACAGGTTGTTATGGTTTATGTCTAGTTGTCCCCCCAAAGCCTCATGGAGTCATTGGGCGGGGACTTCTAGAGTTTGAGACTTGATCCATGATCCCTGGGATTATGGGTTTTAGTACTGATGGGATTA
>PVJA010006110.1:0-26786 GCA_004027025.1 Myocastor coypus
CTGAAAACAGTACATGGGAAAAAAAACTTGCTACACAGCCGGGTGTGGTGGCACACGCCTGTAATCTCAGCACTCGGGAGGCTGAGGCAGGAGGATTGGTAAGAGTTCGAGACCAGCCTGGGCTACAAAAGTGAGCTCAAGGCCAGCCTCAACTGCATAGCGAGACCCTGTCTCAAAAAGACAAAAAAAAAAAAACTTGCTAAGTTGGATTTTATTAAATTAAAACTTCTGCTCTATGAAAGACAGACTGAAGTGTCAAGCTGTAGAATTATGAACAGGTCTTTGCAAAATACCTGATTAAGGATAAATTTAAAAATATACAAAAAAAAAAACAAAAAACAAACTTAAAACCCAACAGAAGGAAATCAACTCTGTTGGAAGACAGGCAGAATATTTGATACCACACCAAATAGAATGCAAATGGCAAGGTAAACATATGAAAAGTTGCCCAAATACTGGAAACCCTTTTCATGATCCCTGAGTGAATTCCCAATCTCCTTCCTAGACTTTCAGCACATAGTGGGAAAGAAAGAGTAAAAGACAAAAATGGGGGGTCCAGCAGAGATTTGGGGTGACCAGTTTCTCTTGGGGAGCGAAAGGCCATCCGGCACCTAGAACCTTGGTATTTATTAATTACATCTAAGTCAAGGACAATGCATGAAAAGCAGTAGGAATTTCCAGGAACAACAATGGTTAGTGTTTACACAAGATATCATGTCGGCATCTTATACTCTGAACAACTACTATGACGACAACACTATGCGATGTATTAACTACTGTAACTGTCCTACTAACATACTGTGAAACTGTCTCATTGGTATTTCTTTCTCATTAAAATTAATGAAAACAAAACCAAAATAATGGTGACCATGGTGGATCAGTGCAAAGGACAATGATGAGACTGAAATGGAGAAGCAGTCTTGCAAGGACAATAACAAAGGAAGGGGGTATGGAGCAACTGTAGTTTCACCCAGTGCGTTATCATCTTCAGCAGGTCCTTACCTTGCCCTGGGAGTGCCACAGCACTCATTAGCTCCAGGGCTTTGACCAGTAACCAGAAAAGAACAGAGTTTCCCATTCCAATCTGGCTGAAAGAGAAGGATAAAGATAAGTGTAGATGTTCTCTAGACTCAATTTATAATTTGTGGTTCCCAGTATCCAACATCATGTCATTAGAACATTACAAATTAAGAGATAAGGCCTCATACCTACCAATATGGCTAAAGTCCAAAACACACCAAATCTAAGAATGTGCAGCTACAAAAACGCTCCTTGATGATGTGAATGCAAAATGGTTACACTTTATAGACATGATTTTTTGCAAGATTCAGTGTGATTCAGCCATAATGCCCCTTGGTATATTACTAGAATAGAGAACATAGCCTCACAGCTATTTGAGTACAAATAGCTGGCTATATAGAGATAAATGTGTTTTTAGGTGGCTAAGTAGATGTGATTGAATATAGCCTAGTAGGCACCTGGGGGAGATCCTCCCTCAGCTCCCCCTACCCTACTCTAATCCATGGAGGCTATAGCAAAAAGAGCCTGTGAAATTCAGAGCTAGATATTAGATAACATCTCTGCTGAGGCATTGAGACTCAAAAGAAAATATACCTTTCCAGCCATAAAGGTGCTAACTTTCCAAACATTAGGCTGTTTATTTGACCACTAATTGAGGAGCCTCTGTGCCTGGTGCAAGCCCTGCCTGCAAAAGTTACTCTTCCTGAGCACCTCCCTCCCTCCCTTCACCTTTCCTTCCTCTCTCCTTTCCTCCCTTCCTCCTTCCCTCCCTCACTTCCTTCCCTCCTTGCACCAGAAATAGAACTCAGGACCTTGTGCTTGCCAGGCACGTGCTCTGACACTGAACTGTAGCCCTGGCCCATATTCACCTTTCTACACGCTGATGAACCTAAAAGTAACACTTTTAAAAATCCTTAATTTTGCCAACATTCATAATATTTTTTGGAAAAAGTAATTACTTTTTCTAGTTATAAGCCACATAATACTTTTAAATTTTGGTTAATGGCTCTTTCAGTTTTCTCTTGTATCCTCGCAATCTGAAGCTACTCTTTTTCAGATAATTAGGCCAAACTCCTACTCAAAAAACATTTTCTTTCAGTTTTTTAAGTCATGGTTTCTCTTTATATTCCAACCATTCTTGAATTCCCTTTGTGACTTAGTAGTCTAACTGTATAGACGGTATATTTCAGGCTGGCCTCATTCTTGTTCACTTACCTCAGCTCCCCTAGGTGTGGCACCACACCTCACCCAAATAATATCATTCATAAAATACTTACTAAACTCATGTCAAACAGGGATTCAAAGAGAATAGCTCTCGTGTATAAAAAATTGAGAAGTCTAATACAAACCATATGGTCTATTGAAAATATTGTAAGCTTTGTAAAAGGAGAAATTTTTATTTATTTGTGTTCCCAAGAAGTTATACACTGAACTTCCAAAAACTTCTTAAATAAGGTATTTTAAATATAAAAGAGTTTATCAGGAAAAGAAAGAGACCAAGGCCAAGGGTAACACACAAAGCCATGATAAAAAGAAAGAGCTTGAGATTTCTAGAGAACAGAATAAAACTCTGGAAACAGCATGAAAAGATGGTAGAAAGATACCAAGCCTCAGTGAATGATTCATTGTGGCAAAGTCATGAAGATCTTATGTAACCGGCCAAGTAACCATCCAGGAGTTATTCCTAATAATTAGGAAAGCCCAGGATTTTGAATTGATACTAACATTCAAGCTGTTTTTTTCTCCATCACTGTGGCCCTAGATACTATGCAAAATTAAATCTTCTATTCATGTACTAAATATTATATATATTTTCATTTAGTCAGTAGTCCTGATTTAAAATAGGTCTCTGAAGGTTATATTACTAGTTTATATCTTTTTTTTTTTTTTTTTACTAGTTTATATTTAAGTAAACTAAAATTTTTTTTTTTTTTTTTTTTTTTTTTTTTTTTTTTTTTTTGATCATTTTGAGGCAGGGTCTTCTTATGCCGTTCAGGCTGGCCTTGAGCTCACTTTGGTAGCCCAGGCTGGTCTCGAACTTGCACCAGTCCTCCTGCCTCAGCCTCCCGAGCGCTTGGAATACAGGTGTGCGCCACCACGCCCGGCTCAAAAGTAATCTAATTTTATCTTTAAGGCTTTATGTGTATATAATTTGAGCAAAAAATTATTTAGTTTTAAAAAATTGTCTAGTTTTCTCAAAAAACCTGATTGCTAATGCCAGTTACAAATTATTTTGTGTAAATGTTTGTATTTTTAAAAGTTTGTTATTCTTACTTATAAATAAATATTTGTTGAAGCATTCCTTTCCTACCAGGAAAAACTACTAACCGTGAGGGTAAATGTTTTTGAGTGTGATACATTTAAAATTTTCTTTGAAAGATCTGTGAGGGACTTGGAGTTTGTAGAAACATATGAAAATGGGGATGATTTATTCTTAGAATTCAGCTTCATTAAGAATGACTCAGAATTTCCTTGAAATATACCTAACTATTGTATCACAGTTTCTCTGAACTGATAATATTGAGTTTGTTTCAGTGTTTATATTCAGCAAATGTTAATTCATGGTTTTGAGAATGTAGTGCTGAAATGTGTGCTGTTTTGAATGCTATTCCGTTGTAATTGTTAATATTAAAAAAGCATTTTTCTGCTTTCTACTGAAAAATTTACATTTAAAATGTGTGTGTACTCTGATTTTTTTTCTTACAGCTTGCCAGTATGTGCCATGCTGAAATGTTTTAATTTAAAATTTCCTTCCTTTGTATCTTTTAGTTTTCTCTGTTGCTGCTTTTTCTGTGACACAAGCCTTTCATTATAGTCACTCTTCTTTTTTTCCTTCCCCACTTCTTTCTTTTCCTTTTTTAAAGCCATGAGAAGCCGATCCATTGGTGAATGTGCTCTGCCATCGGCCTATATACGCAGTGCTAAAAGTGCTCCTGTTCTGATCCATACTTCCAAACCCTTCTTGCCTGATATTGTTCTCACTCCCCTTTCTGATGAGCTTTCAGGTAGTGCCACCTCTGCTAATTTCTGCACCACCTTTCACTATTTAATCCTCTGCTTTCAAATTTGCTTAGTCAAATAAACTCTTCAAAGTTAATTTCTTTGGGGGTGGTGTGGGAAACTGGGAAATGATTGAGAAATCAACATTTTGAGTTATTTGAACTCTAATGCTACCCTTGCAGTTCATTGCGGAAGTGCTAAGTTTAGTGCTGTGCCAATGTCCAATATTTGCATGTTTAATTTTTTCTCAATGCATATTTATATTTAGATCATAGATTTTCTCGTAAGAGATAGCATAAAAGATAATTAAAGCCTTGACTTTAAATACCCTGTTGTTCTGACACCATTATTGTAAATCTTGAATAATTGCTTTTTCGTTGTCTGTCATAATGATACTAACTTAGGTCAATAAGTGGGAAAAACACAATTAAAGAAGTTTCTTGGGAGTAAGTGTATTGTTTTAGATTTTATAGTATGTGCAATTCTAAGGACATCCTCACTTAAAACCATTCTTTTGAAAGCCCCAAGTTCAAGAAGCTTCAAAACCTTTCCAATTCTGCCTTATGTCCTTATTCTCCAGTACTGCAATGACAGACTTATTTTTGTAAGTAAGGTTTGGTCAGCATATAATAAAATGTATATATCTTGTGTTTAATTTAGTTAGTTTTGAAAATTACACAACCAACATCCCAAATAAAATATACAACTTTTCCGTTACTTATGTCACCCTTTACACACCATTTTTTAATTTCTGTTGCCACAGATTACTTTAACTTTTTTTAAAAAAATTATAAAAATAAAATCAGAGTATTTTTGTCTTTTGGACAAGCAAGCTTGTGTTGAGCACAGTTGTTATGCAAGATGTGCTAGTTCAGTGCAACTTAGCAATGTTTCCTTGACATTGTCAGTATTGGTGAGATAACTTTTTGTTTGTTTGTTTTGGCTTTTTCCAATCTTCATGTCTTACAGTGTCTAAATGTACTGGAGAAACTGAAAGGAAAGGTGCATTTTTATTAGTATTTCAGGTGATACCCTTTCCAGCATCACTAATCTTATTAAAAACAAGCTTCTTCTAAACCAACAGGAAAACATAAATTTAAAGTTATGAACAGTTAGGTGCAGAAACCTATACATGTCTTTTATTGGTATTCTTTGGAAATATTGCAAATGAAAATAATATAGCATTTCTCAGAATAAGACAAAACATTTATTTGATGTGATATATGTATTTTCTAATTCAGAATGCAATGATTAGGAAACAGTTAATTCAGAATGGATTTTATGGTGTTTGAGAGGTATTCTGAAATTATATAAATTTCAGCTGGGCATGGTGACTCATGCCTGTAATCCTAGCACTTGGGAGGCTGAGGCAGGAGCATCGCTGTGAGTTTGAGACCACCCTGGGCTACAGAAGTGAGCTCAAGGCCAGCCTGAACTGCATAGCAAGACCCTGTCTTAAAAAGACAAAAAAAAAAAAAAAAGATATAAATTCATTACAAAGAATTTATAATAAAACTGATATGCCAGGCGTGGTGGCACACGCCTGTAATCCCAGCACTTGGGAGGCTGAGGCAGGAGGATCATTGTGAGTTCGAGACCAGCCTGGGCTACAAAAGTGAGCTCAAAGCCAGCCTGAACTGCACAGTGAGACCCTGTCTCAAAAACAAAACAAACCAAAACAAACAAACAAACAAAAAACTGATAGCTGAGTTTTTTAGTTCAAGCCTGAATTTTCAATAAATACTATACTTGATATATGAATGAACAGATTTTATACCAGAAAAACTAGGCAGTCTGAATCTTTTAGGCTATCAGTGCAAACAAGTAGGAAGGTTAGAAGATAAATGGATAGGGCAGTATAAATTTTGATGGGAAAAATGATGCATATTTGCTATACATGATGCTTAGCCATAAATAAAGAATTTAGGCATTTTGTCTTTAGTTACTTCCAGTGATGCTAGAAGGTATATCACCTAAAATATTAATAAAAATACACCTTCCCTTTCAGTTCCTCCAGTACATTTAGACATTGAAAGGTATAAAGATTGGAAAAAGCCAGAACAAAAAAAAAAAAAAAAAAAGTTACCTCTCCAACACTGACAATGTCAAGGAAAGATTGCTAAAATTCCATTTTAAAAATATTTCTTACAACAAACCGCATGCAGACTATTATAAACTGGGCACAACTTTATTTTTTGCTTTGAGCATTGATTGATTGGTTGATTGATTGATTGATTGATTGATTGATTGATTGATTCAGGGTCTTATTATATAATCCATATAGCCTTGAACTCACTATGTAGCCTATGCTGGCTTTTGAGCTTTTGGTGATTTTCATGTCTCAGCCACCAGGTTGCTGGGGTTATAAGTGTAGGTCACCTGCCCAGCTGTTTCAAGCTTTCAAAATATGCTTAAAGCTATTTATTTATTTTTATTTTTTATTTTTTATTTGGTATAGGGTTTCATGACACAGCTCACACTCAAAGTGATTCTCCTGTTTTCAGCCTCTCTAGCACTGAATTACAGGTGTGCTCCACTATGCCCAGACTCCTTTGGTGGCTCAGGACACCTGAGGGTGGAGCTGGAGTGGCATGTGGGACCTGGGATCCAACCCTGGTCTCTGTTCTTTACCTAAGCCAGCATTTAGTCTGCTGAGCAATCTCACTGGCCTGCTGCTTAAAGCATTTAATACAAGTCAGTTTGGATTTGTTTAGGAAAAATTAAAATAAGTTTTAGCCACACATTCTTAAAAGTTTGTTGAATTGCATATTCTCTTTAAAGAATTGAGAAGACATTTTGTTTTCTCAAAATCTGCAGGGCTTTGCACAATTTTTGCTTTGTAACTTATTTTTTGAAAGCCAAAAGATAAGGTTATTCCCTTCAGAATGATTTAAAGGACTAACTTAGCCAACAGGAGCTACTTCAGAACTCTTATTGTTGACTCAGAAAGATTACCTCTTTATAAGATTTTTTGATTTAAACCTCTACAAAGAGGTTAAAAGGGATTTTTTTTTTGGGGGGGGGGATACCTGGAATTAAACTCATAAAAGGAATTTTTAAGTGGCACTTTCGTTTTTATTTTCTCATTTAAAATAGAATGTCTCCTGTAACAAATGTAAAGGTTTAAGTGATATTGAGACATATGTTACTAAAACATAGCAATCTTCTTACCTGATCTTGAAAATAATAAGTTCATTTTAGAAATGTGGGTGATACTGGAAAATATACAAGAAAAGATGCATACTGCTAAACTGATACTGATTTATTCATAATCTAAAATGCCTTTGCCTCCAGTTCTCATATATAAAATTCTGTAATATAAAAGTGTAACTAGATGTGATTTGAATTGAAAATCATTTTTGTGGGAATGAAAAAGGGAAAGCATATCATTTTAAAATAGCAGCAAAATTTTTATTTTTCCCAGAAACTGACTTATGGAATTACTATTTTCCAAGATCCAAAAATTCTGAATATTTTATTAGAAGATGTAAAAGGTTTAGTGAGAAGGTTTATAATGCTCATCAATATGTTGAAGCTTCTTAGAAGTCCTATTTAAAAATAGTAACACACACACACCCAAAAATAAAAATAGTAACAAATTGTATAATCCAATATTTCTCAAACTATTTGAGCAAAGATTTGCATTCCAAGTATACATATTAATCGCTTATAGCAGTAAGGTTTCTTTTTTTTTTTTTTTTTTTTTTTTTTTTTTTTTTTTTTTTTTTTTTTTTTTTTTTTTTTTTTTTTTTTTTTTTTTTTTTTTTTTTTTTTTTTTTTTTTTTTTTTTTTTTTTTTGTCTTTTTGAGACAGGGTCTCATTATGGAGTTCAGGCTGGCCTTGAGCTCACTTTTGTAGCCCAGGCTGGTCTCAAACTCGCACTGATCCTCCTGCCTCGGCCTCCCGAGTGCTGGGATTACAGGCGTGCACCACCGCGCCCAGCTTAGTAAGGTTTCAAAAGAGGACAAATTTGGAAAATATTGAATCTTCTAATTTAAAAACATAACCTCTATGAAGATTGAACAGGATGACTTTATACCAGTTTACATTGATGAAATCTGAGTTACTGAATTTATTACTGTTCCTATGGTCTTCAGAGGCAAAGTGAAGACCTGGAATCTGTTTCTTGCAAGGCTAGATGGCAGGAAAGAACAGGAGTAAAAGGAGTTACATCAGCATAGATGTTTGTAAAAGTGGTGCTCTTTTAAAAAAAACAGAACCAAATTTATGAGTACTCAACACTACTAGTTAATTGCATACGTTTCTTTCTTGCTTAACATGTATGAGGTCCTGCATTCAGTTTTGAATATTGCAACAACAAACCTTTTAATTTTTCTTCCTCACCCCGTCTTTTAAAAAGCATCATTTTTGTTTTTTTGAAACACTCTCTCTTTGCAATCTCACTTTGTCCTTGAACTCACTATGTAACCTAGGCTGGCCTTGAACTCATGGTGATATTCCTGCCTCTGCCTCCCAGATTCTGGGATTATAGACATGTGCCACCCTCTCTGGCTTAAAAAAACATACTATTTCAAAGTTTTGTATTCTTTATATTTTGGCCATCTCTACTTTTCTTCTTCATTGTTTGTAGAATATTTTAAACCTTATTTTTATTCTATTTGCATTGTATAATGCCATATGATATAACCTCATATATAAGCAGGAAGAGGCTGAGGCAGAAGGAACACCAGGAGTTCAAGTTGGAGGCTAGCCTGAACGAGACCCTGATTCAGTCAAACAGAAAAATTTGAAGCTAACTTAAATGGCAATAAGAAACATACTTGTGCACAAAATACTGTAACTTTCTTAGCATACAAACATATGGGTTATTTGCTATATCCAGAATTTAAAAGTCATGAAAACTGAAGAGATAGAAAAGAGTTTAGAGCTGAAGATATAGTTCAGTGGCACAGGGCTTCTCTGGCAAACAACAAGGAGTTCAGTTCCTGGTACCAAAAAAAAAAAAAAAAAAGAAAGGTTTAGTAGGCTAAATTTTAGTGACTTGAAATTTAAATTACTCATTTGAACTTGTTTTATTGCTTTTGAATCTTTGCTTAAAAATTCAGTTACATAGATAACTGCTTAGAATTACCTACATTGAATTAAAATGTGCATTAAACTAAAGAGTTTTAAAGAGGTGTAGAGTTTTTATTAGCAAAGATTCTCTAGACTTACTTACCTTAAGGTATATTATCATTGTTGCCAAATAGGCAAAATGTATTAAATTGTCTAATAATTAGCTTCAAAAAAACTTGATTCAAAATGGCAGCAATGGGGCCAGTGAGATAGTTCAGTGGACTAAGTGCCTGCTTAGGCAAGCTCAGGGACCAGGGTTTGTTCCCTGGAACCACAGGCTGCACCAGTCATTGAAGCAGAATATTCAGCAAAAACGTCTAATACAAAAATAATTTCCAACACTTTAATGCTAAGCAAGCAAAGAGATAAAATGTTCTATTTGTATAAATTTGTAGGCTATTTTGGAAGCATTTTTTTTTTTTTTTTTTTTTCGGGATTTGAACACTTACTTGTTAAAAACTTTTTTTTTTTTTTTTGCCTATTAAATGGTATCTCTATAAAACAATTTAAAAGCTTCTATTTTCCTGATTAAAATATGAGCAGCATACAAATAAATAAATAAATACATAAATAAATAAAATATGAGCAGCATAATTAAATTGTCTTGAAGGTATTTTAATTTAAACCTCATGGCATTGTTTTTAACAATACAGTGGAAAATTTTTCAGACCTTCCTTTGTGAAGGAAGGTCTTCTAAGATTTGTATCTCTATAGAGGTAAGTCATTATTGTGCTTTGTAGTTTCTTAATAATTAATTTTATCTACTTTTTGTTTTTAAAAATTAGTGAATTATTTCATGAATATAACACACATTAAAGAAATTAACAGTATGGACTATTTTTGCCTTATTTCAAATTAATGCTCAGGGCCAGTACTATAGCTCAGTGGTACAAGCACCTGCCTGGCACACACAAGGTCCTGAGTTAAGTTCCTAGTACAAGAAAACAAAAACAAAAACAAAACACTGCTCTTCACTTTATACCATGTAATCTCAGGCTAGTCATTTATAAGTGCTTTCTTCATCTTTAGTATATCTTTACTTTCAAAGGGTAATAATACCTCACAGTGCTTTTTAGGATTAAATGAGATAACATATGTAAGGTGCCTAGAACAATATTTGTCATGTAGGCAGTCTATAATTAGTTTAGCTGTTTAGTCTTTTTCTCCACAGTACAGTTCAGGTATATTTTCCCAAGTAAACTTAAGGCCTGTGGTAGTTGGTTATACTTGATTCAAGTGCTAGTGTTAGTTTCCTGTCAGCAGTTACTTTCTTGGATTTTATATAATTAGAGTTGTCATGTGTCCACATCTTTAGTATGTGCTCGTTAAAACTTACTTTAAAAATGTTTAAAGTTTAAATTCTCCAATACTGTGTTTCTATAGAAAAATATATATACTTTTCTTCTTTGGTAGATAAGGTCTTGCTATGTAGTTCAGGCTGGTCTTGAATTCATTATGTAACCCAGGCTGGCCTCAAACTTTCAGCAGTCCTCCTGCTTCAGCCTCCCAAGTGCTGGGATTGTAAATGTGCACACCACACCTGGGTTCTAGAAGCATTTTTAAAAAGCAGCTGCCTTCTTAAACTTGCATAGCGGCTTCAGATAATCATCTGTGGTAACAAAATTTTAGTAAGAAAACCCAGGCTGAAATAATGTTTAGTTTTCTAATGTCAAGGTAAAGACTATTTGGGAAGAAAAAAAAGTAATCTTTCTTGGCTTTTTTGTCTTTTTGAGACAGGGTCTCACTATGCAGTTCAGGCTAGCCTTCAGCTCACTTTGTAGCCTAGACTGGTCTTGAACTCACAACAGTTCTCCTGCCTCAGCTCTTAAGTGCTGGGATTATAGGCATGTGCCACCATACCTGACTCTCTTGGCTTCTTTAGAATGAAAAAGATATGCATTATTAATAGTGAGAATGAAAAACTAGTATTTCACTGCTTCTTTTAAAGTTCATGTTTGCTGTTCTCATTAGATTTATTGTTTTGAATTCTTGATTTTGAACTTTGATTAAATTCCAACTATAAAATTCTTAAGAATTTTTATAATGAAGTTATATTTATCCTTTGCTGATTCCTACATATGGAAAAAAACATGGAGTACATATTGAATATGGTATCTATTCTCAAAGCAGATGTCTTATGACCTTCTGGAAAGTAGAACAAATCAAATTATTTGTCATTCTGCATAGGTAACCATTAATTATCTGCTGCAGTAACAGTAAGTATACGTGCATAAAGGTGAAGTTTGTAGGAAAACTTGCTTTTCATTTAGAAAAAGTTCTAAGTGAAGTATGTAAGAAAGAAAGCCAGTGTAGTTTTTAAAAGTATTATATCCCACTCAGTTTAATGACCGTTTGCTTCAACATTAGGGGATACATATTTGATGTATTTTGGAAACCACCACATACATCTTCAGGAATGTACTAGAATCTTAGCATAATAGAAACCTCTTTTTTTTTTTTAACTTTTTAAGAACTACAAATTAGAATTAAAACAAAAAATTACAAGTGATGACAGAATTTCACTTAACAGAGTAATAGGAATTTCACAGTATATGTTGTAGTACATAATGTTGTCTTCCAACCATTTGTTCATATTACCAGATATATACATGTAAAATTGGATTAAGAAAGAAATATATAAGAAAAAAAGAAAAAGTACAAACAACTGAAAAAAGACAAAACAAATTAAGCATTAGCTGCTCTTTTCCTTAGAGCAGCAGAAATGCACAGTACAGTTGTCCAAATCATCCTGCTTATGTACATAAATAAATGTCTTTGCCCTACTCCCTCTCCTGTCTTACTCAACACAGTGAATCTTTCCTTTTGAATAAGTGTATTTCCTTTTCTCAGTATCTGTTGTATCCTTAAGATTGCAGCATAATAGAAACTTCTGTTGATCTTAATCTAATACAAGGTAGATCTTTTGAACTTCATACAAAAATGATAATATTAATGAAATAGCCAAGACTATCTTACTCACTGCATGTGTCCTAAGAATACTTAATGTCAGTTCTCTTTTTATCAGTAAGGAACCTGATCTCAAAGTCTGGAGTAAGTTAACCTAAACCAAGTAAGACCTTGCACTAATAAGAAATTATTTTGCTATCTTGGATAAGTCACTACTTTAAATCTAAAATTTTGATTATGAGCAATATTCATTATTCAGTGAAAAAATCATACAGATTTTTCTATATGTATGATTTTTACTTTTATAAAATTAGTAAGTGAGCCTGGTGTGGTGGCGCACCCCTGTAATCCCATCACTCGGGAGGCTGAGGCAGGAGGATCCGTGTGAGTTCAAGACCAGCCTGGGCTACAAAAGTGAGCTCAAGGCTAGCCTGAACTGCACAGCGAAACCATGTCTCCAAAAGACAAAAAATAAAATAAATTAAAAAAAAAAAAAAAACTAGTAGGTATGTAGCAGCAGCTAATGTTTTTGACTTTGTCAATTTTTCAGTATTTTGTTGGTATCTGAAAAACGTTAGGTTACTCTTAAGTAACTAAAGACCATGATAGTTTCATAGCCATTGCACTTGACTTCTATAATTCCTCAAAATTTGTATATATTTGAATAGCTGGATAGTATTCCATCTTTTTATATTGTGGCCAGCTCAGCCTTCCCTGGGGATGGGGCTGGCATTACATGTAGTGCTGGGATCCAACTGTGGTCCCCACAGTTGCCTAAGCTTACCTAAGCAGGCACTTTTGACCGCTGAGCTATCTTACCATCCCAGTATTCCATCTTTTGATTTCTAAGTATATAAAAAGTTTTGAGGGCCAGCCAGATAGCTCAGTGGATTGAAGTGCCTGTAGAGGCAGCTGCAGGGGCCAAAGGTTCAATCCTGGGCCTGCTGTGCTGACCCAGCCCCCAGGGTGACTAGGTGTGGTGGCACACACCTATAATCTCAGTGCTTAGGAGGATCACTACAAAAACAGGAAGAATCACTCCAGATCTGATCTGTGTAGTGAGACCCTGTAGGCTCTATACTAAATATATTAATTTTATTTATTTTTGAGATTTACCATATACTAAACATGAGCCTAGTGTTTGAGTTTTGGAACAGCTATGACAATGGAACATAATAGGTTCTTTTGTTATTGTTCAAATTCTTCAATTTGTAGCTAACATACATGAATTCCATGCACAGATTTTTAAATTCCTTCTTTTGGTATAAATGAGTTAATGCAATATAAATAATGCAGGAACATAGAACACTAATGCTACTCATCAAATTTTATTAGAGAAAAGAATTTCATGTCTCAGGAGGCCTTAATTTTCTCATCCATCACAATGTTAAATTACATGATTACTAAATGTCTACTTTGACTTCAGAATCTGTGATACTTAAAAAGAGATACAACAAACTCCAGGTAACTGTTAGAATTTGACAGTTTGCTAGCACTGATAATAGCCAGTTATCTTCTTATGCCTCAGCAGTCTAAAGCACTTGCTTAGGCAAGCTTAGGCAACCTCAGGGACCTTGGTTTGATCCCCAGCACCACATGCTGCACCAGCCCCACCCCCAAGGCAGGCTGAGGTGGCATTCTGTCCAAAGCAAAAGAAAAAATTTTTTTTAATGTATAGAATTTATTTGATGGCAGTGAATACTAGAGTAAATACTAGAATAAAATAAAAAGCCTTAGTGTAATAGTTTCCTGTTTTGGGAAAATTTTAGGAAGAGAGTGAAGTTTCCATTTACAATACCTGACCAGTCTCATGAACAAGATGCAGTGAAAAAAATAATGCCTCTTGTCTGCTCAGGATGGAAGCAGGAATTTATAAATTTGCAGAGGGATGTTTATGTCAGTTTTATATGTTAAGATCTATTTTTATGCTTAGAGCTTAAGTAGGAAAATTGAATAACAAGTCTAAATGGCTTGATTTATTGGCACAGCTCTATCTTAAACTGCACTTCCAGATGTTTCATCACTTCACTGTTTCTATGCATGTTAACATTTAAAAATGTATTTTGGTAGTTTTCTAATTCATTGACACTACATGCTATATTGGCTTGTGCCCATTTTTTTTTAAAACAGATTTATATTTTTAATTGATTTTCTTTCATGGAACTTACAAAAACTCAGATTTTTTTTTATTTTAAAGCATATTCTTAGGCTGTAGTTGAAATGATTTTATACTCATATAGTGTGTACTCTATGTAATTTTTCTGTTTCATAGATATTGATGACGCTCAAATACATCCCCGCTCAACTAGAGTCAGACATTTTTCACAAAGTGAAGACACTGGAAATGAAGTTTTTGGTGCCTTGAATGAGGAACAGCCATTGCCTCGAAGTAGCAGTACTTCTGACATCTTGGAACCATTCACTGTTGAACGAGCCAAAGGTGCAGTGCCTGTCATTGACAGTTCATCCCGTCATGCACCAAGCTTGCAGAGTTCCACAGAGGCTTCTTCAATAACTAGATCCACTGAGAGCCACATCTCTGATACTCATAGCAGAGAGTCTTCTCTGGAAGTTGGTGATAGCATATATGACCATCTTTGTCACTTAATAGGTCCAGTAGAACTTGCAGAATCAGCTTTTGAACAAATCCAGTACATTGACCTTGAAGCAGATGATGATCTTCTTTCTTCCCTGAAAGAATATTTTAAGGAAAACCAGGAAAATTATAGTGAAAATGAAATAGGAAAAGATACAGCTTCTCAAGAAATGATCATTGCAGTAACTAAGGACGAAAGATCATCCTTAGATAAGTTAGAATATATAGATCAAGAAATTAAATCAAAAAATGTCATGTCTTTTGTTGGGACTCCTGAGAGCATACAGTTTCACACACAACCAGATGCATCTGCTTTTATGAGTGATACTGTACCAAGTCAGTTAGATAATTTTATGAGACCACAAACCTCTGACAAATCTAAGCAACCAAACATTGATAAACCGTCATCAGAGCCTACTTCAGATAGCCCTAGTAATAAAGAAAAAAGGAAATACTTGTATAGACAAACAGCCACGGAATTAGATGCCTGTGTAGATGTAACACTAGTTGAAAAGCTTAAGGGTGTGCAAATTAATGAAAAAATTACTGTCCCACATGTATTGCATGCCAAAAAAACTATGCTAAAAGCACCTGTTAACCGCAGAATGCCTCATGTTTCAAACACTAGCAAGCTTTCTCCTACTAAAAGAAGCTTGTCTGAAACAGTAACTCATAGGGCCAAAATCATGAAAATTGCTACGAAAAAGCGAAATAGTGTTCATGTTACTTTTAGACCATCTACTGAGTCTGTTCAGTTTTATAATCCTCTGGAAAACAAAGAAGCTCCATGGAAGATGAGACTACGGAAGCTCAGTGGCTTTAGTGGTAGTAGTAGTACTAGCAGTAGTAACAATGGCAGTACCAGTAATACCCATACCAGCTCAGCTAGTGGCACAGAGCTTGTAAAACCTGGTGTGTACAGACCTCTTGATACAGTTAGTGGAGCATCAGTTAGTAGCAAAACAGTGAAGGAATCTACAGAGATTCCCACCACTGTGTTGCAAAAAGAAGGAACTGCAAGTAATCTGTTAGGTAGTCGTAGTACTCTTAGGTCATCGAGTCATGAGGCAGGACTACAGCAGGGCTCCCTGGGTGGCGTTTATAAAACTGTTGTACATGCTCTTTCGAAGCCGAAGGCAAATGTTTCCCCACAGAGGCAGAACAGAATGCCACCAGAGGCTCCACTGAGGGATCTGTACAGTCATGTAATGGGCTATTTTGGAAGGAAAGCTGCAGGTGAGCACTAACAGTGTGCAAAGCGCAAAAGGAGAAAGACAGCACCAGTTTGGCTTAATGCAACTGAAGCAAGCTATAAGCAATCAAAAAGCTTTGGGATGGTCACTGCTTTCTCTCTGTTTCATTATGCATGCGCCTTTCCCCAGCTGTATTTTTCCCAGCATAAAATGTTTATTTAAATTACTAATTTCCCTTAAGGCATTTAGTTAAACCTCTTTGCTGCTGAATAAGACAGGAAAGAAGATACAGGAAAAATTGACCTTTAAAAAGCTACCTAGATTGCTTATTTCTGTGTATGCCTTATGAGTCTTGGAAGTTTACCAAGTTGTTAAACTTTCTCTCCGGCCTCCTACAGTTTATATTAAAAGGGTACTAGCCGTACATATATCATTGAGTTTGTTTGTACTGTGTATTTATTTGGTGGTTACGTTTTCTCTTGTTAGAAAGTAACTTTTGACATTTATAGAATAGAAATCAAGGTCCTATAACTAGCACCAACGTAGCTAATTATCTTCAAAGAGGAAATTATATCTTAATTCTAAAAGTGGATTTAGTCACTTTTCATTTAAACCATTTCCAAACATGCTATATATACACTTCTAGTGTTGCATTCATTCAAATAAAATGCAAATCATATCCTTGAAAGAATTATTACTCATTTTGCTGAGACCTTACTTGCATAAAGATTTATGGTAGCTAATCATAATTTAAATATGGACCTCTATGGATAACTACAGAAAGAAAGCGAGATTATGGTAACTTTTATCTTGATTAAAAATTAAAGTACCTTTAAAGGTACTAAAAATTACTTTTCAGCAGTAAGGTAGGTTTTGATTTTATTTATTTTAACATGTTTTTGTTAGCATGATTAACCACGCTATATAATGCATCTTGCATTGAGCCATTAATGCCACCTGAGGGCAGTATTTGGCAGCTTAGCAAAGCCTGGCCAGTATATAAAGATAATGGTATTGCACAGTGAGCTGCTGACCAGTATATATTTTTAATCAGAAGTGCTTTGCAGTTTATTATATTGTAGAATATAAATAGTGCTGATTTGCTTTTCATTGTAGATAAATTAACTTTTCAATAATATAGTAGTAACAAAACATTTTGTCTTTTGTAAGTTTCACAACAAATTTTCTTTTTAACATAAATCATAATGTAATCACATAAAAAATAATGTTTTTTAAGCCTCTGAAATAAACCTTTTTTCTTATTTTCTAAAATTAGATTTTAGAATTGTTTTAGTGGAAAACAATCTATCAAAGCCATATTTGGTTACAAATATGCAAACTTTAATGCATTTATATCACATTGAAGGGGTATATGCCTTGCAAATATTTTTCCAGTTATGAATACTTAAGGCTCTAAAACCACACAGATAGGAAGACAGATCAATATACCAGTTTCTTTATAGGCAATATTAACCTGACTTCACCTAGTGCTTATCTGTAAGCTTTCTTGCTATTTAGGGTCATATTGAAGATTCACTAACATCTGCTTAGTTAAATAAAGTAAACTTCAATTTACTAATTCTTAAAATTAAATCTAAAAGGAGGGAAATTATTCATAAATGCATGTTTGGCAAATAATTTGATATGGCATAGGTACTTTGTTTCGGTGTTTGTGTGTGTTGTTTTTCTTTTGTTTTTGTCTTGCTTCACATTTAAGAAAATGCAGTTAAGTTTTTCCTCACTATATATAGTTATTTATTTACTTTTAGTCAATAAAGAGGACATGAGCCCCAAACTGCCTCCTCTTAATAGTGATATTGGCAGCAGCAGTGCCAATGTTCCTGACTTGATGGATGAGTTTATAGCTGAACGACTGCGAAGTGGTAATGCCTCGGTAAGTTATGTTTTTACTTTGCTTATTTGATTTTAGAGAGGAGGTTAAGAGAATTAAAAATATATGCACCTATGTGTAGGGCTTTTTATTTAAAAGTCTTTCCTCTCCCAATTTAAGCCCTTTCGAATTAAAATCTTTTTTTTTTAATTTTTTTTTAAATTTTACTTATTTTTCTTGTTTCAGAACTTTTGTTTGTTTATTTCTTTATTTTTATGGCCGGCTCAGCCCGCCCCGAGGGCAGGGCTGGCTGCAGCCACCTAAGCTTTCCTAAGCAGGTGCTTTAGACCACTGAGCCATCCTGCCGGGTCCCCTTTTTTTTTTTTTTTTTTTTTTTTTTTTTTTTTTTTTTTTTTTTTTTTTTTTTTTTTTTTTTTTTTTTTTTTTTTTTTTTTTTTTTTTTTTTTTTTGGTAGCGGGACCGGGGTTCAAACTTACAACCTTGCACTTGCCAGACAGGCGCTTGTGCCATCTCCCCAACCCCTTGAATTAAAACTTTTTAAATATATTTTATAATAATTTTTTATCAGAAGGCCCAAAACAAGCTTGTAGTTCTACCAAAGAAAGATCAGAATATTCATTTGCTCAGGTAGATATAGGCCACATAGTGTCTTAGTTTCCTCAGCTTGGTCTCACCTTGGTACTTACTGGCTACAAGCCCTCAGTAGCAAAGATAATAGTGGCAGTCACTGGGCTGACTCTCATAGTTTTGATAACCCAAATATCATACTGCTTAGTCATTCCAGATAACTTTGGAACAGATCTTAAAATTATCCTTATTTTGAATGTTAAGGTTGTGGCAACATGGAAATAAAAGCTATTTCATGTTCAAATGAGAAGGGGGAACTGGGAAAGGGGGAAGACTCAGGACAGGAAGGGGAAAGGGATTCAGAAGTAGAATGAGAAGAAAGATGGAGATAAAGCTTTTGTAAATGGAGAGGATAAGGATTGAAAGGTGATGAGGGGAGTGGGAAAAAAGAATTAAGAAATGATGTACAAGTTCCTCTGTGATGAATGTGATCATTACATATGGCACATAATGAAATAACAAATTTAAATAAAAGAAAATATCTATTTTCCATCCCTCATAATGCTCAATTCTCAGGGAAGAATAAATATATGTGGATTTCATCATGTTCCACTGGAGTTTGAAGTTGCCTATGACTTACATTTCTCTTTTTTAAGTTTTTTTCTTGAATACATTAAATCATTATGAAATTATTGTAGAAGAACATCTCTGGAATCATCCTTTGTTCTCTCCCATACTCCTCTGTGTGCGTCTTCCTTTTCCATTTCAATACTTCATTCTTTCTAATGTGTAGCTTATATTCACTCCGTGGATCTTAATGAGTCTTACAAGCCTCACACCTGACATCTCATATTTTGGTTCTTGTTTTAATCACAACTAGGATACTTTAAGTACTAATACATATCTTTAGATTGTTTGGGGAGTGTACACACACAGACACACACACACTGATCTTAAAAATTAAAGGTTTCAGAAAAATGAAAACAATTTTCCCCTAATTTTCATAATTCTCTATTTTTATTAATACATGGTTGTAGAACATAATGGCTATCTTTATTATAGGGAGTTAGTACATTGTAGCATATCTCAATTCTTTTATTCCCTTTCTCCACCTTTTTAAAAAAAATTTCACCAGGATGAGATTGACTTAGTTTATATTTTTTTTTGACTTAGTTTATAAATCTTACTAAGTTAATTACCTTAAACACAGTTTAACAGCCAGACTGACATGCCAAAAGAATTATCAAAATAATCCATTTTCTCTCTATAGCAGAATAGTATTCCATTTTATATAAATGAGGTCTTCTTTCCTTTTTTTTTTTTTTTGGTGATACCAGGAATGTAACTTGAGGATCCTGTCCTTGTGAGGCAGGTGCTTAAGCCAATGGGCTGCATCCCTCACCCCTTCTATTTTCTTTATCATTCACCTTTTGATGGACATATAACAGGTCCATCTGTTATACGGTTTAGCTGTTATCAGTTGTGTTCTGTAGACATAAATATGTATGTGTCACACTACTATGATGTCTTTCTTAAAGATACTTAAAAGGGGAATGATTTGGTTGAATGAAATTTCTATTTTTAAGTTGTTTTAGGAATCTATACTATTTTCCATAGTGAAATTCTTTTATTTTTTAACTGTAAAATGTTTTTTGTATTTTTAGAATATGACAAGAAGAGGAAGTAGTCCAGGCAGCCTTGAAATTCCTAAAGACCTCCCTGATATTCTAAACAAGCAAAACCAGATGCGCCCTATTGATGACCCAGGCGTGCCCTCTGAGTGGACTTCTCCAGCTAGTGCTGGGAGCAGTGATCTTATCAGCTCAGACAGTCACTCAGATTCTTTCAGTGCTTTCCAGTATGATGGCAGAAAATTTGACAGCAAGTATCTCTTACTACTGAAATAGTGTGTTTCATATTGATTGATTGTTTAAGACTAACGTGCAAATTACATAGCCATTGCCTTCCTCTCCAGTGTTACTCAGACAGAGGTGCCTACATAGTTTGATTTCACTTCTCAATGAAATTCCAAAGGAAGTTTTGGGAATTACTTTATTTTGCCAAAGTTGGGCATATAAAAAATAACTACCTTTTCATAAGGGAAATTATATTATTTATTTATTTATTTGTAATTTATTTATTTATTTATTTATTTAATCTTTTTGAGACAGGTCCAGGTTGGCCTTGAGCTCACTTTTGTAGCCCAGGCTGGTCTTCAACGCACACCAGTCCTCTCTTGCCTCAGCCTCCCAAGTGCTAGGAAATCACATTTTTAAGGCCAGAAAATGTTAAAAAGGAAACCCCATTTATTAGGAGTTTAATGTCAAGATAAAACACAGTGTTATAAATTCTATCTGGGAACCGTTGACTAGTTGTGTTGAATGCTACAATATTTCAAACCTTTATTGAATATGTTGTTCCATGTTAAAGTTATATTCCTTTTATTACCTGGTACTTTATTATGACCCCATGATTATCCTGCAGTATTCTCTATTACACTTGGCAGTATACTACTCTGATTTCAGGTGTATATGCCTTAATGGAAAGATTATTTTTACCTCATCATTTTTTGAAATGAAATATTCTTGAAACTAAAAAATACTTAAGCATTAAGTATTTTACAAACTCTCAGAAAACATGGATGAAATCAGTGGTGCTGTATCACGTCTCTTTCTCTTCTCATTATTGATGATAAAAAAAACTACTCGGACTTTTAAAATGTTTCCTTTTGCCGGGTGTGGTAGCGCATGCCTGTAATCCCAGCACTCGGGAGGCTGAGGCAGGAGGATCGGTGCGAGTTCGAGACCAGCTTGGGCTACAAAAGTGAGCTCAGGACCAGCCTCAACTGCATAGCCAGACCCTGTCTCAAAAAGACAAAAAAAAAAAAAAAAATGTTTCCTTTTTTTTTTTTTTTATCTTTTTGAGACAGGGTCTCACTATGCAGTTCAGGCTGGCCTTGAGCTCGCTTTTGTAGCCCAGGCTGGTCTCAAACTCACACCAATCCTCCTGCCTCAGCCTCCCAAGTGCTGGGATTACAGGTGTGCGCCACCATGCCCAGCTTAAAATGTTTCTAATTATAATCCTTAAAATGTTAATGTTTACTTACTTTGTGGATTTAGCTGCAGTCTTTTATGAATACTTCTGTTTCTGCCTGGGACTCACACTAGCATTTCTCCTTTCTGTAGACTTTGGTTTTGGAGCTGACACTGGAATTGCATCCTCTGCTGATGTGGATTTGTGCTCTAGCCATCATCAGAGTGCTGAGGAGCAGGAAGTGGCTAGTCTTACCACACTTCATATAGATTCTGAAACGAATAGTCTTAATCAACAGGCTTTCTCTGCTGAAGTTGCAACAGTTACTGGTAAAGTTAACTGAGGGGATATTTTCCTCTACTTCAGGTTTTATTTGTTTATTTACTTTTTTTTTTTTTTTGTCTTTTTGAGACAGGGTCTGGCTATGCAGTTCAGGCTGGCCTTGAGCTCACTTTTGTAGCCCAGGCTGGTCTCGAACTCACACCAATCCTCCTGCCTCAGCCTCCCAAGTGCTGGGATTACAGGCGTGAGCCACCACGCCCGGCTATTTACTTATTTAATGTCTTTTTTTTTTTTTTTGAGACAGGGTCTTCCTATGCAGTTCACGCTGGCTATGAGCTCACTTTTGTAGCATAGGCTGGTTTCAAACTTCCACCAATGCTCTTGCCTCAGCCTCCCAAGTGCTGGGATTACAGGCGTGCGCCACCATGCCCAGCTCTTCAGTTTTTAAACCTCCAAAGAATCCAGTTAATTTTTGAAAAGCCTTAAAGTATTTGGATTAACATAGTGTTTTCCCCCTCCATTGTTAAAGATGAGTTTAAAAAATAATAAAATAATTTCTTGGGTCTGGGGAGATGGCTCAGTAGAATAAGCATTTGCCTGGCAAGCACTGGGTCCTGAGTTCAATCCCTGGTACCTCTCAAAAAAAAAAAAAAAAAAATATTGACAAGATGTCTGTAATTTTCAGGGGGCCCTTTGAACTAATATTTGCAGAATATTGCACATATATGCACAAGAGCATTTTCTGCAGTTACTTATATTAAAAAGTTATAAAGTATAGCACCAAAACTAAGAAGCAAGATACATCATGTACAGGTACAAATTATCTAATGATACATTATACCTAAAATGTACCAATAAAAAATTAATTTTTTAAAAATTATGATACTATTTTTATTTTCACAGCCTATATTTTTTGCCAAAGTATTTATCGTAGGAAATGTAAAGCAGAGTATCTAATGTAAGGCCTGTCAGAAACTTTTTACATGTGATCAAACCCACCAAAAATATAACAAGTCAAATCTAAGAAAATTGGAGGCTTACCAGGGAGCTCAGTCTGTTGAAGCACATGATTCAGCAAAGACTCTCAGGTGCCTGGGATCGTGGTTCCATCCCATCCCACACAGGAAGCATGAGACCTGTGCTTTACACAGCCTCAGCCAGTCCTCACCCCCCACACACACAAAAAATGAGAAAATTCACACATGTTAAGTGAGGTCACATTTTTGTAGGCTTAGTGCAGGGATCAAATTAGTCTGAGTAGATCATTAAGACCCTCAGCATCCTCAAGACTAGGGTGTTTTTGTTTTTGTTTTTATACAGGATCTCACTACCCAGATTGGACTCCTAGTGATCTTCCTTTTTCCAGCTTTGCCAGTGCTAGGATTAGATGCTAGGGTGTGCATCACCGCACCCGGTCTCAGTGACCTGCTCAGTGCACCTAGAGACAGCACAAGTGTGCCATGTGGTACCAAGAATTCAGGTCCCTGAGTTTTCCTAAGCAGGTGCTTAGTCTGTTGAGCTGTCTCACTGGCCCAAGACCACAGATCTTGGTTCTACTTTTTAATCTCCACTCTTATTTTAGCTGTAGTATAATGCTCGTCACTAAGCAATTATATATTAAATATCGACAGAGTGGTTTGTACATCCTATAGATTGCTAGAACTTGCAAGACTAGTGTGTAGTTTTGAATTAAACATTTGCTTAGCCAGTTCAGATGGATGAAATTGTCCAGGGCAATACTAGATAGGCAGGAACTCATTCTGTATTTTTTTTTCTTTTATATTATGGCCAGCTCAGCCTGCCCTGAGGGTGGGGCTAGCGCAGCATATGGTGCCTGGAATTGAACCACAGTCCCTGCAGTTGCCTAAGCTTACCTAAGCAGGCACTTTAGACTGCTGAGCCATCTCGCCAGCCCAACATTCTGTATTTGCACAATCTGCTTCCTTTCAAGGGATAGAACTTTACGTGCCCATGCCTGGGATAATAGTGCATAATAGGGTTTGAGTGAAGGACAGGAGCCTATTTGTTTAGATCCACTGTATTATCTACACAGAATTTAAATTACTGAAAGAAAAAAAGTTTCTCATTTTATAATAAACACTTTTTGCTGATACTGTTCTTTAAAGATGTAAATGAAAAGATACTCAACATCACTGGTAATCAGAGAATGTAAATAAAAGCCACAGTGAGATACTACTATACATGTATTAAAACAATTCAAATTAAAAACATCTTAGCTCAGCACTCAGGAGGCTGAGGCAAGAGGATCACTGAGTTTGAGCCCAGCCTGGCCTGCATATGCAAGTTCAGTCAAGACCAGCCTGCACTCCCTAGTGAGACCCTGTCTCAAAAACATAAATAAATGAAATAAAAACATTCAGTAGATCAAAATGTTAAACAGATGTGGAACAATCAGAAATCTCATATATTGCTGGGAAGAATGCAAAATGGTAGCACCATTATGGAAAAACATGGAAGTATCTTTTAACTGTTAAATATTTGCCATTCCATCAATCCTGGATCACCTGCCTTTGGACCATGTATGTGAAAGCATTACTCATAGTAGCTAAAGTTAAAATAGAGCCAGGTAACCTCAGTACTTGAGGAAGTTGAGGCAGGACAATCACAAGTTTGAGCCCAGCTTGGACTGCTTAGAACTTAGCAAGATGCTTTTGTGAAGCTAATAAAACAAAAAACAAAGATGTGTGGGGGCGTTAGTTCAGCGCAAGGCTCTGGTTTCATTCTCTCATACCACCAAAAAAAAAAAAACAAAAAGATAGAGAAACTTCACAAAAGAAAACAAAATGTCAATGAACTGCTAATTCAGTAAACAAATTATGATATATTATTGAATGTTCACTGGAATAATACTCAGCAAGAAGAATTAAATAATATATGTGAGAACCTACCTGGCTCTCTAAAATTAAGTATAAAAAACTATGTTACCAAGCCAGGAGTGGTGGCACACTCCTGTAATCCCAGCACTTGGGAGGCTGAGGCAGGAGGATCCGTGCAAGTTTGAGACCAGCCTGGGCTACAAAAGTGAGCTCAAAGCCAACCTGAACTGCATAGCGAGACTGTCTCAAAAAGACAAAAAAAAAAAAAAAAAAAAAAAAACTACATTACTGTGATTTTATTTTGTATACCTGAAATTCTGGAGAAGGTGAAGCTAGTGACAGAACAGATAAATGTTGGCTTAGGACAAGGAGATGTGAAGATTGGCACATGAGAGCTTTTTATGATGATGGAACTATATATATATTAGAAAGGGTCTTGCTGTGCAGTTCAGGCTGGCCTTGAGCTCACTTTTGTAGCCCAGGCTGGTCTTGAACTTGCACAGATCCTCCTGCCTCAGCCTCCCAAGTGCTGGGATTACAGGCGTGCACCACCATGCCCAGCTATTCTATATTTTGATTGTAGTATTCATTACAAAACTGTACAAGTATCACATATATGTAACTGCTTAAAATGGATGAATTAAGAAAATAGATGCAAAATTTTATGTCCTAGTTAACAAAAGTTTTGGTTTTTTTTTTTTTTTTTTTTTTTCTTTCCCTTTTCTAAAAATGTATTTAGTACAGGGTCTCACTACACAGATCACACTCATAGTGATTCTCCTGTTTTTAGCCTCTCAAGTGCTGGGATTACAGGCATGTGACATTATCCTGGTCTCAGTCTTGTCTCAACTTGCCCCGGGGGCAATCCCAGTTACTGCATCTGCCTAAGCAAGCCCTTTAGTCTGCTGAGCTAGCTCGCTGGCCCTTTTGGTTTTGAGACAGAATCTCATTTTGTATCCCGTTACTGGCATAGCAATTATCCAGCCTCAGCTTCTCAACTGCTGGAATTATAGGCATGTACCACTGTACCTGGCAAACATAGATTTTCGGGAATTTTTATTAACTGTTTGTTTGTATTTTATGCTGGGTCTCTTGTTTTCAGCTTCCCCAGCGCTGGGATTAGAGGCACACATTGCCATGCCCAGACTCAGTTTTGGGTTTAGTGCACCTGGGGGCAGTACACAGGGCCAGCTCAACCTGTGGTGCCAGGGATGGAACCCTGGCCTCTTTGCTTGCCTAAGCAGGTGCTCAGTCTGCTGAGCTTTCTTGCTGGCCCTCATAGATTCTAATATCATCAAAACTCGAAAAATTTTCCCTATCTAGAGATAGTATTGAATCTTGAAAAGGGCAGAATTTTAAAATAGAATAAAATGCCTCACAAGTTTTCTCATTGATTTAAAGACCCACTTTGTAATTCCAGTTGCAGACCTGTCCCATGATACATGTCTGTCTCAATCTGGGGACCCGACAAAGAAAAACCATGTAGTAAAGGCCAGAAGTATAATGCATTCTAATAAATATAATTACTTTCTCTGAAAGTTATAGGTAGACTGTAGAAAGTTATGAAAGATTCAGAGACTTGAAACAGTGCTAGAAGTTGTGGGCTTATGCTAAGGGGAGTGAGAAATCTTAAACAATTTTTAAATGAAGAAGTGACGTGATCACATTAGAGTTTTAGGTGTTTTTCTGTCTCATGGAGACTGCGTTGAGAGGAAGTAGAGACAAGGGTAGCCTGGGTACTGAGGACTATATGAACCAAGCTAGCAGTGATAAGGGCATATAAGAAAGTAGGGACTCAGCAATTGCTCCAAGTGTGAAGTAAAATATAGTGGCAATGAGTACCAGAGCTTCTATAGCTGGGAAGTCCATAGTCTCATTGATGGTTCCTGTCATCTGGTATGTCTATTTCTGATTTCGTACTAGTCCAATGGTAGATACAAGATTGCTAGATACAGAAGCTTGTACAATGTTATTTTCTTGGGTAGTATATAACCTTACCTATCTTTTGATGTTTTTAGTCTGTTTTTGTTTTATTTGTTGTGCTCTTGGAAATTGAACTCACAACTTTTGCACTGATATATCCCCTAAAATTCTGAGATGGGGTTCTTACTAAGTTGCCTAGGCTGGGCTTGAATTTGCAACTCTTTCCTCAACCTCCTAGAGTTCCTGGATTACAGGCATACACCCATTTGATGTTTCAAATATTATGTTTTAGGATAGAATGTTGAATATACTCTTTGTAATAACTTTATGAAATTTCATTACAGGTTCAGAAAGTGCCTCCCCTGTTCATTCCACTCTGGGATCCAGGTCACAGACTCCTTCCCCTTCTACACTGAATATAGATCACATAGAACAGAAGGATCTACAGCTTGATGAGAAGCTCCACCACTCTGTTCTTCAGACACCAGATGATCTAGGCA
>PVJA010006110.1:26886-75191 GCA_004027025.1 Myocastor coypus
AAAAAAAAAAAAAAAAAAAAAAGATCCCAGTTGACTTGGAACCTTAGAAAACTCAAGTTAAGAAACAAAAGTTTAGCCTGGTGTGGTGGCTGACGCCTGTAATCCCAGCACTCAGGAGGCTGAGGCAGGAGGATTGGTGCAAGTTTGAGACTAGCCTGGGCTACAAAAGTGAGCTCAAGGCCAGCCTGAACTGTACAGTGAGACCCTGTCTCAAAAAGACAAAAAAAAAAAGAAACAAAAGTTTTTTTCCTAAATCCTGAATGACGTAACAGAAATAAGCTAGACATTTTACATAGTTGATAAGATATAATAAGTGATATAAAAAATTAGTTTTCATTGTTAATGTAGCACATTTATTCTCTGACCAAAGGAAGAAATGTGAAACCATTTATTTGGAGTATTTACAAGAGACTCATTCATGAAGTTACCTTTCAGTTACTGCAGCCTTAGTTTCCTGGTTTGTGGATTCTGACTTGTTCTTTCTTTATTTGATCTTCAAGTTTTTGTAAGCTTACTATTTTTCCCCATTTGTGTGCAAAAAATTCAGATTTATTCAGATTTATCCGTAAACTAATTACATAAATTCACCAATTAATATTTTCCTTGTTTATTTTTGTCTGTGTCTACACACATGCATATACATGCATGAAAAACCCTTCTTGTTTTTTCCCCCTAAGCCATTTAAAAGAGAATTACAGGTATACTTCAGTGTTCTTTATTAAGGAAAGAGGTGTTCATTTGCCTTTGAGATAGTGAACATTAATGCAATACTGTTATTTTTGTCGGTGGTTGTATTTTCTGAGTTATCTCATATTCCATACCAGTTCAGTACAGAATTTAGCCAAGTACCCAGCAGTGTTATTTGACTTTTTAATCATTTAAATTTTTATTAGCTGTACTCTAGTGAGAAAAAGGTAGAAACAAAGCAGTTAATTATTTCTGTATTGTAAAGGTAATATTACGATATGTAGGCATTATAGCAATAGTTAGAACTTGTTTCAGCCAGGTGTGGTGGCGCATGCCTGTAATCCCAGCACTCGGGAGGCTGAGGCAGGAGGATCAGTGCGAGTTCGAGACCAGCCTGGGTTACAAAAGTGAGCTCAAGGCCAGCCTCAACTGCATAGTGAGACCCTGTCTCAAAAAAAAAAAAAAAAAAAAAAAAAGAACTTGTTTGATTTTAATTTCTTTTTAGTGGCTTTGTATCAGAAGCTGATTTTTTACTATGGAGAAAGGCTACTTAGTAACTTTTTCATAATATATCCAGTTAGTTTAAGCATTACAAATAAATTTAAGAACAAACTTATTATAAATTACTATTTGAAGGCCGGGCATGGTGGCGCATGCCTGTAATCCCAGCACTTGGGAGGCTGAGGCAGGATTGGTATGAGTTCGAGACCAGCCTGGGCTACAAAAGTGAGCTCAAGGCCAGCCTGAACTGCATAGCGAGACCCTGTCTCAAAAAGAAAAAAGAAAAAAAAAAAAAAAAAGATAAATTACTATTTGAGATATTATCAGATATGGAGAATCACAAGTTTATTATTTATTCTATAAAATATTTAGTTCCCAGAGTCCTTTGGATAGAGTTTTATTTTCTGAACATTGCCTAGAATAATAGATTATATACACTGAGTAGCATAATTTTTTAACCTTGAGGTAGACCTATCTCAGTATCTATCTAAACCATCTTTTACAGCTAGGCATAGCTTTAATGAGGTTATAAATAACTTGTGCAATATATAGTTGCAGAAATGAGTCTAGGGTTGAGGTTATCTATATTTATTATAATTGTGCCACCATTAATAAATAACACCTTTTTTATTTTTCTGTATTATGGTTGACTTAGCCTACCCTTGGGGTGGGGGTGGCATAGCATGTGGTGCCAGGGATCCAATTGTGGTGCCTGTGGTTGCCTAAGCTTTCCTAGACAGGCACTTTAAACTACTGAAGCATCTTGCTGGCCCAAGAACTATTTTTGTTGTGTTTACATTTTAGTAAAAGTTTCTTTTCCATGCCGTTGTTTTTTTTGTTTTGTTTTGCAGACCAGGGATTAAACTCAGGTACTTCCCTTTGCCAGGAAAGCCCCTACTCTACTGAGCTATCTCCCCAGCCCCTCTCCATGCCATTGTAATGTCGTTTTTAATGCTTTCTTTAACTTGGTTGTGAAATGCATAAATAGGTATTTCTTTAGAAGCTTTAACTATAGAGAAATAGGTTTTGGTTTTTTTTTGGTTTTTTTTTTTTTTGTCTTTTTGAGACAGGGTCTCACCGTACAGTTCATGCTGGCCTTGAGCTCAGTTTTGTAGCCCAGGCTGGTCTCGAACTCTCACCAATCCTCCTGCCTCAGCCTCCTGAGTGCTGGGATTACAGGCATGTGCCACCATGCCTGGCTCAAGAAATAGGTTTTGAAAGACTGTTTACAGGCACTGTTTTCAGCCTGAGATTTTCTTTTTAGCTTCTGTCTTGCCTGAGGTTTTCTTTTAATATGGCAATATAATGGGATGTTATAGATAATGTGAAGCCATAAGATAAAAAAAGTGATTGTATATGCTTAGAAAATTGCTGTTTATATTAAACACAAATTTCTCCATTTGGTATCTACACAGGGCTAGTTGCATAATTTTCTCCTTAGGGAAATCTGGATGGAAGCACTATTGAATAAGTAATTATTATCATAATAGGGGAAATAGAAACTAGTAAGCTTTTCATCTTTTAAAAAAATGTATATTCACATTTCCTTTACTTGCTTTCATAAATATTTAAGAATATTAATTTAGATTGGGGATATAGCTCAAGAGTACAGTGCCTTCCTGGCAAGCACAATGGCCTGAGTTCAATTCCTGGTACCAAAAAACATAAGTAAAAGTAAACATTAGTTTCAGTTGCCTTTTTGGTTTCTGTGCTCAATCTTCTGAAAATTTACTGACAGTACTGTATTTTTTTCCTTACAGAAATCAGTGAATTTCCATCTGAATGTTGCAGTGTAATGGCAGGGGGTACTCTCACTGGATGGCATGCTGACGTTGCTACTGTTATGTGGCGAAGAATGCTAGGCATTTTGGGAGATGTCAATGCTATTATGGATCCTGAAATACATGCTCAAGTCTTTGATTACCTCTGTGAACTTTGGCAGAATCTAGCCAAGGTAAAAGAGAAAATAAAGGAGTTAGGAGGAGGAACAAAAATTAAGAAACCAAAGAAAGAGGTGATAGAGAACATTGTCATATGCCCTGCTCATTATAGCTAAGTTGGTGCCCCATTGGATGAAAACACTGAACTGATTAAATGTATGATTAGTGATAGAAACTGGATTTAAACTTCAGTTGAAAGTAAAGCAAACTGGAAGAGAAAATGGTTTTTATAACTTTGGTACCTTTTATATGAAAATTACAGATTAGAGATAACCTCGGCATTTCAACTGATAACTTGACCTCCCCTTCACCACCTGTTTTGATTCCTCCGCTAAGAATTCTTACACCTTGGCTTTTTAAGGTAAGCTTAATGTATAAAATATCAGTTTAAATTTGTTGTTTAATAAGTAAGTCTTAAATAATTGATAGAAATTTGAACTATTGTATAATTTTCTAAAATTACTTGTTTTTAATATTTTTAGGAAGTCATTAGGCATTGTATAAAGAGGATAGTAATGATGGGAAAATTATAGGTATTTTTATTTTTAGTAAAGCCAAAGTGGATACAAAGTATGTACTATACTGAAGTGAAAAATAAGCTTTTAAGTTGTATCACAGAATATGCTGTACACTGTTTTTTGTTTGTTTGTTTGTTTTGTTTTTGTGTTTTCCAGACAGGGTCTCGCTATGCACTTCAGGCTGGCCTTGAACTCTCTTTTGTAGCCCAGGCTGGTCTCAAACTCACACTGATCCTTCTGCCTCAGCCTTCTAATTGCTGGGATTTCCGGTGTGTGCCACCACGCCTGGCTTACACTGTATACTTTTAAATGCAATTCTTTTAAGTATTTGATGTTTGGTACCTTTTCCCAAATGAGACACACTGTTATTTGAAATTACATTGTGTCATTTCGATAAGTATAATTATAGTAGCTCTGACTTTTAATTTATTTAAGAAATTGAACTGTGGGGCCAGCAAAATAGCTCAGTGGTCTAAATCCCCTGCATAGGCAAGCTTGGGCAAAGTGTAGGGACTGTACTTTGATTCCTGTCACCACATGCCTCACCAGCCTCCCCCAACCCCCAGGGTAAGCTGAGCTGGCCTCAAGAAAAAAAGAAAAGAAATTTAATTTAGAAGTAAATGAAAAAAAAAAAGAAAGAAAGAAAGAAAGAAATGAAAATACTTGTATTGCTTAGTATATATTCAATTAAGTGTTTAACAAACAGCACTGTTTTTGAATATTAAAACTGATCTTTTAATTTTAGGCAACCATGTTGACAGATAAATATAAACAAGGTAAATTACACGCTTATAAACTTATTTGTAATACAATGAAAAGAAGACAAGATGTATCTCCAAACAGAGATTTTCTAACACATTTCTACAATATAATGCATTGTGGATTACTTCATATCGATCAGGTATATATTTTACAGAATTGTTTTACCAATTTATATTTGGTTCTGAATTCTGCAAATCTCTTGATTTTGACCTGAAATTAAGACTGTTTCTATATGGAGACAGGGTCTCTCTATGCAGTTGAGGCTGGCCTTGATCTCACTTTTGTAGCCCAGGCTGGTCTCGAACTTGCACCAATCCTCCTGCCTCAGCCTCCCGAGTGCTGGGATTACAGGCGTGAGCCACCACGCCTGGCTATGACCATATTCTTGAGATAATTCAGAACAGGCTATTATAGTACTTAAGAGATTCATCCAGCTTCAGACTATTACAACATGTTTGATTTAGAGGTAGTTAAACCATCACTTACTTAGATTGACATTGTCTTTCTCTGATGTCCCATTCTGCAAGTAGTAGGCATTTTATAACTGATACTTGAGGCATATGAATTGTCTTGCCTATGAGTCATATACCAGTCAGAGGTGTTTTTTTCAAGTTTAAGAACCAACATCTCACATTTTATTATTGCAGTTATGCCATATACCATCATTAAATATCACTCTGTAACATTTAGAGTCTTAATCTTGGCCATGAACTAAAAGATGTGAGAGATAATAAGTCAAGGCAATATAAATATTTTTATCCTAATGTAGTTCAGTTTAATTCAGAGGTCATTTAGAGGTTACTAAATATTAAAAGATAATTAAGTTTCTTTCTAAAAAATGAAAATCTTTTATATTTAAGAGGTTAGATGATTAGTGTTCTAACCTTACAAAAAAAATTCAAATAGAATGGCACTCTTAATTACTAGAAAAAACTTGCATTTAAAGTATAACAGGGTTCAGTATAGCTCAGTGGCACAGCACATGCCTGGCAAGCATGAAGTCATGAGTTTGATTCCACATACATACATAACAAACAGCCAGGTGTAGTAGTGCATGCCAGTAATCCCAGCACTTGGAAGACAGTAAGTAAGTTGAAGGTTAGTCTAAACTACACAGTGAATCCCTGTTTCAAATGCCCCCTACCAAATAAGCTTTTAAAAGGAAATTCAGTGCTACAACCAAAATACTCCACATTTTCATGGTAAAGTCCAGTGGCATAGTGCATGAATAGTGGGTCTAGATTTCTGAGGCTAAACTGCTTCTAGTATAGCAACTCATGTGTATAGTTTCTCTGCACTATAGTTTTACAACAGGTAGACCTTACATTTTTATCCCTGTGAATGAGAGCCTTCCTTGCTCTCTGCTGTGGGAAAAAAAAACTGTTAGTTATGTCAGTTAAATAATGTTTTATTTTCCTTTAACAAAACATATTGGTAGTATGAGTTATGTAGAAGTACTAAAATTAATCTTCCTAATTGCCAACAAATATAGCTGTTACTTACCTATTTAAGGATATTGATTAGCTAATACCCAGGACTCCATGTGATACTCTCTCCCCTTTCCTTGTTCTAAGGATATTGTTAATACAATCATCAAGCACTGCTCACCTCAGTTCTTTTCACTTGGTTTGCCTGGTGCTACGATGCTCATCATGGATTTTATTGTAGCAGCTGGCAGAGTAGCTTCTTCAGCTTTTCTCAATGTAAGTATTTCTTATTCTTATAAATAAACTTTAGTTAACAAGAACTCAGTTAAGAAATAAGGAAAGAGCTACTTGGATAGAAAAAAGAAAATAAAGATAGTGTTATATATTCCAAGTATAAGTTTCTTGCCTCTCCTATATTAAAAGATAAAAGAAGAAATTCTGAAGTATATTAAATTACTGAAATTGTTAAATCGATTTAAGAGCTATAAAAATGTCTGATAACCATAACTGGACTTAATACCTAAAGAAAAGAAACCTAAAGGAACAAAGGAGAAAGAAAATGAAGAAAGGGCAGTGGGCTGATAGAAAAAGAAAAGAAAAAACTGGAGAGTAATCAGTGCAGTATGTATACATGTCTGGCTACATGTTGCTCAATTTAAATATATTTGATCTTTATTTCACAGCTAAATATTTTTAATGGAAAAATAAAATAACAGTGATGAGACAGTTCAGAACTTTAACCTTAAACAGTACAATTGCATATGAAGATTTTTTTTTTTTTTTTTTTGCTTGTCATGATGGAGCTATGAGATAATGTCAAGTAAATCAATATAGCTGGAAAATGTCTTTATGTAAGTGGCAAAAAGTGGACTAGACAGAAAAACATTAGCTTTGTATACAGTGCTCAAAAGGTTAGATCTTAAATGAGGAAGGATTGAATAGCCATTGAAAGATTGTAAGCTTGGAATGACATGATCAAGTCTGTATTTTGTTTTTTTTTTTTTTTTTTTTTTTTTTTTTTTTTTTTTTTTTTTTTTTGTCTTTTTGAGACAAGGTCTCGCTGTACAGTTCAGGCTGGCCTTGAGCTCACTTTTGTAGCCCAGGCTGGTCTCGAACTCTCACCGATCCTCCTGCCTCAGCCTCCCGAGTGCTGGGATTACAGGCGTGCGCCACCACGCCCAGCTCAAGTCTGTATTTTGGAAAGATGTCTGGAGTACAATATAAGTGCAAAATAACAATAAACTGCCAGTACTGGAAAAATGAGTAGGTGAAAGAGAAAAATACTTATGTGACACTTTAAAATGTTCAAAACAATATAATATAGATGATTTCATTTGTAAGTTATAAAAGACCAGACTAAATGATAACACTGTTTTCTTTGTAACATGATAAGACATCTACTATACATACAAGGAGGGTTAAGGAGAATAATTGTGCATAAAAGTCAAGAGTAGCTGGTGGTGTGCCATTCCACACTCCCATACTCAGGAGACTAAGCCAGGAAGATACTGTGAGTTTGAGGCCAGACTGGGCTGAAAAGTGAGTTCAGCCTGAAGTGCAAAGCTAGACCCAGACTAAAGAAAAAAACAAATGTCAAGAGTACGAAAGACGTGGTTACTTACAGGCACTATTTAAAACCGTGACACTAGTTGCAGTCATCTAGAAGAAATGTGCAAATCCGGAAAAGAAGAACCTGTACTTATAGCTAGTTATAAAATTGTGACAGTAATCATTGTCTTATCTTATCTCCAGGTCAACAGAAGCCAATGCTTTGTTGGTTTCTATTGATCAAATGAGTATTTGTATGAGCATATAATATGCTCAGCATTGTGCTGGTCCTTTTTTGACAATTAACCTTTTTTTCCCACTTATGTACAAAGTGTTTCTGTACTGTCCATTTTCTCTAGTGAGTACCTCAGGCTGGCTAACTTATAAATAAAGGGGTTGATGCAGTTCATTTTGGAAGTTGAAAGTCCAAGCATCCTAGCTCTTGCAAGGGCGACAGCTCCCTTTCTGTATCACATTATGGTGGATGGCATCATGGTGGGTGCACTTGCAGGAGGGACATCTCAGGGGAAGGCAGGAAGCCGGAGCAAGGGCAAGAGTAGAGCTGTACTTTAACAACTCACTGTTATGAGAGCAGAGTCAGGGACCCATAAGAACTACATTAATCTCTTCTGATGGCATGCCTCAGTGACCTTCCTCCCCAGTGCCCCACTTCTTAAAGGTCACACTGCCTGAACGTCACTACACTGGGAATCAGACTTCTAACATACTAGCCTTTGGGGGACAAAGCACATTGAGAGCACAGCAATTCCTTTGGGTAGAATATACACGGATGTAACAAGTCAATAGGCTTTGTACTCAAGGAACATATAAGCTGCTACTGGGGTGATAGAAGAATGTATTACAGAATGTAGGTATAAAAAAAGTTTAGAGACGACGAAAATTGCATACTAGTTGAATGCATGGAGTTTAGGGTCCATCAGGGTTTAAATCCCAGCTCTATTAATAGCTGTGTGACCCTGCTCAAGTTACTGTATTTCTCTCTCTGTTTCTTAAAATACAGGTATACTGCCCAATAGGATTTAAAGGATTGCTTACATGGGTGAAGCATATTGTGACACTTGTGTGGGAACTGTAAAGTGATTCATTAAATAAAATTATTTGAAAACTCATGTGTTTATGGATTTGAAAGTTTCACTGAAAAAATACCTGAATAATGTTCCTGAAATATTGGTAGTTACATATCAAGATGAAGAATGCTGTTTCGGGTGGAGATGAACAGAGACATACGGAAAATCATTCAGAGAATAACAGTTAACATGTTTTGTTTAGGAGTTAGTTGAGCTAGGAGAGGAGAGGACAGAAAAATGCAGAAAGGTACTAGATCTTTGCTACCCAAAGCGTAATATGCATACCAGAAATGTTTGGCGTGATCTTTGCACTTGCTGGCAGTGGAGCTAGCCTGCTGAATCAGAATCTACATTTTAATTAGTTCATAACATGTTGGTAAAATCATTGGTTAAAGATTGAGAAGCATTGCTTTAAATTGCATTTTAAGAAGTCTTGAATGCCATGGACTAGGTTATAATGCTTTTGAGCTAAACATTTAAACTTTTTAAGCTGGGGAAATAGTCAGTGAATCTGTCCCTTGGGAATTTTAAGAAATGTGATAACCTAAGGGTAGATTATATGGAAAATGAACAATATCGTTGTTGCATTGTCATTACTGCATTGTCAATACCCTCAAATGATTAACTTCTTAGGTACTTGTAAAAGTCAATAGAACTGAGAGGAGACTAAACTAGGTCATTTTTAAAATTTCCTATGAAAACTGTTGCTGTTGGTGGGGTGTGGTGGTACACGCCTGTAATCCCAGCACTTGGGAGGCTGATGCAGAAGGATCATGTGAGTGTGAGACCAGCCTGAGCTACAAAAGTGAGCTCAAGGCCAGCCGGAACTGCATAGTGAGACCCTGTCTCAAGAAGACAAAAAAAAAAAAAAAAAGAAAGAAAGAAAAGGAAAGAAAAACTGTTACTGTTGGTGGAGCAGCCCCTCCTGATGACTCAGCTACACATTCTCTATAGCTCTTCTAAAAGTTCTTCAGGAGAATTAAACCCTGGTATTTTCAAGTATCTATTTTGTGAAAAACTTCTGTGTATCTAAAAGAATAATGATTATATAACATTCTTGGAGAAAATATAGGAAATAGCCCTTTACTTATTTATTTATTGGCACAGAATGCAGTACTGGGGATCGAACTTGGGTCCTTGTATTTTATCAGGATGCACTTAGACTGCTGTACCATCTCCCAGGCCCCATCAATTTTCTGTCTTTTCTCATTCATGTAGAGAATACTTATGAGGACCTAGGAAACCAAATTATTGCAGAAATCAAACTTGATGCGTCTAAACCAAATGTGGTTTTTTTTTGTTTGTTTGTTTGTTTTTTCTTCTTTTTTTTGTCATTTTGAAACAGGGTCTCGCTATGCAGTTCAGGCTGGCCTTGAGCTCACTTTTGTAGCCCAGGCTGGTCTCGAACTCACACCAATCTTCCTGCCTCAGCCTCCCGAGTGCTGGGATTACAGGCATGAGCCACCACGCCCAGCTCTAAACCAAATGTTAAGGACAGTGTTTTTGTCTGAAAATGGAGTCCAAATTACTTGTTGGATTCTGCTTTAGATTCCACACACTATTTCTTTGTTAATGATTCTTTCTTGTAGGCAGATTACAAAATAGATTCCTTTTGACTTCCTTAATTGTTGTCACATTTTAGGACACTCATTATATCTGCTTACCTAAAGGCCCCTTCTTACCTTATCTACCTTTATAGAAAAAAAATCTTAGGTAATAACTTTACAGGTTCTCAAGGTAGAATGGTAGATGTGAACTTACTCTTCCCCATGCTATTGTACTTACTGTATGTCTGTTTTCCATTTTGAATTATATCTTTAAAGTGTTTTAAATTTTTATTAAACATTTAATATATAGGCACCAAGAGTGGAAGCACAAGTCCTTCTGGGATCTTTGGTTTGCTTTCCCAACTTATATTGTGAACTGCCTGCTCTCCATCCCAACATTCCTGATATTGCTATGTCTCAATTTACAGATGTTAAGGTAAGAAATCCTATGCTAGCTTTTATCATTTAAGTAATTTTATAACCGTAGAATATATGTGATAAAATACGTGTTCTTTTAGAAGCCACATAGTGCTTAAAGAACATTAATTAGTCATCATATCCTCCAGATAAAGAATTTCCATTAGAAGCTTTGCCTTCTGTGTGTGTGTGTGTGTGTGTGTGTGTGTGTGTGTGTGCGCGCGCACGCTACTTCTCAACCTTCTCACTGTTGAACCTGCTCATATGTCCATCACTTTGGATTTCTTTACTTGCTGAGCATTTATTGAAATATCCTATTAGGTAGATGCAGGACTGCCAGCATAAGCCATGAATACTAAGCCTGCATATAACTGTTCCTTTTCCTAATTTCTAATCATGTTGTATCAAATAAAGAAATAGAAGCCGGGCGTGGTGGTGCACTCCTGTAATCCCAGCACTTGGGAGGCTGAAGCAGGAGGATCAGTGTGAGTTCAAGACTAGCCTGGGCTACAGAAGTGAGCTCAAGGCCAGCCTGAACTGCATAGTGAGACCCTGTCTCTCAAAAAGACAAAAAAAAAAAGCAATATCTGTGCTGCTTATGAAACTTTGCAGGTAAGTGGCAATCTCATGTACTTGAAGCATCAAAGGGCTGGAATAGTAAATGGTGTAAAATTAACAATAGCTATAGAGTTGGCCAAGAACTGCTCTGATCTCAGATTTTAATCCTAAAAGACTTCCTCCACCCCCCAGAACCAGGGATTGAACTCAGGCCCTGTGCTTGCTAGGCAAGTGCTTATTCTATTGAGCTATCTCCCCAACCCCTTTAATCCTAAAAGGAAGGTGAATATGTCTGGTTAGCAGGTGTGCCAAATTACACTGGCTGTGTATAGTAAGCCTTTTTAATAATTTCAGGCAGAAAACTATTAACAAGTTGTTCTGTGCTTTTCCAGAGAAGAAAGTGTGACCTGATCTGCATCTCTGTCTGTCTGGATAGTTCTGCCTGTCACCTTAATTATGTAGTAGTCTTTACATGTAACCTTAAGCTAGTCCTTAGAATGAGAAGATTGAAAAGAAAAAATTATAGCTTTAGGGAAAATGGTGATTTTTTTTTTTTAAACTTGGTTTCCCTGAAGTTTTTCAGTCCAATTTATGCCTACAGTGTTACACACTTTTTGTTCACATCCACTATTTCTTTTTGTAATATTGATCATACTTTAGTTCTTGTCCATTGTCTAACTTCTGATTTAGACAGATAAACACCACAATGTCCTGATACTGCTATATCCTCACAGCCTAGCACATTGCCCCACTAATGATACATATTGAGAAATCTTTTGCTAAATAAGTGAACTTACCAGATAAAAATCATATAAGTAAAGATTTGCAATGATACTTTAATAAAAACTGTACAAATTTTCCTTTGTTCTTCTAATTGCTTTTATTTTTAGAAGTTAATAAAGGCCAAGTATCATGGTAATTGTTTTAATTTACTTAGGCAGCTTAGAGTTAATTAGAGATTAACCTAACCTACTATATAATGTCTGTGTTCTGTCTTTTAGTTGATACTTGGGCAATGATAAAGTAATTTTTTTAAAAAATACATTTTTTTGTGTTGGGGGAAAAAAGTCTCCAAAATCAGAAATAATTCTAATGCTAGTGTAAAAAGTAGAAACTCTAAGAAAGTTGTAATTGTGCTTAGTCAGAAAATGAGCCGGGCGTGGTGGCGCACACCTGTAATCCCAGCACTCGGGAGGCTGAGGCAGGAGGATTGGTGCGAGTTCGAGACCAGCCTGGGCTACAAAAGTGAGCTCAGGACCAGCCTCAACTGCATAGCGAGACCCTGTCTCAAAAAGACAAAAAAAAAAAGAAAATGAATATTTAATGGAAAAGTTATATGCCATTATTATTACATTTAACTTTCATATGTTTAATGAAGCCAGCTCCTGATGGAGTCATTTATGGCTTCCTGCTAAGGTGTTTGCTCACTGGAACTTTGTGTACAGGATCATATGTGTTTGCATTTTTTATCTACAGCCCACCTATTTTTAATATAATCACAGAATTATCCAACCATCACCACAATTAATATTAGAACACTTTTACCATCCCCAAGGAAATCCCATACCTATAATTAGTCCCTTTTTTTCTCCCCTACTACAAGCTCCTAAAAAATACGGATTTATGCTGCTTATAGAACTGCCTGGATATTTCATGTTACATGATCTTGTTTTTAATTGTTTACAGATCTGCTTCTCTCCTTGGACTGTAAATTCTTTAAGAATAAGTACGTGGCTTAATTACCTTCTTAATGTCTGCAGTTAGTAGAGTCTATGACATTAGAAGCTCTTAAGCTTGAACAATAGGTATTTTCCAAATAACTGCTAATTGCTAGCCACTGGGCTTGGTGTTTACAAAGATAAATAGAAGACTACTCTTTTTAAGAAGTTTATAGCTTCTGTATAGCCAATAGATTCCTAGTAAATGTAAGTATAGGTGACTTAAAAAAAAAAAAAAAAAACAGTAACCAGTTTTTTGTTATGAAATCTGGTGGTGTTCTTAGGTTCCTCAGCCAGAGTGGTACTTCACCCTTTTTTTTGTCTCTTATCCTTCTAAATGTCTGTGGCTTATTTTGCTTAGATTTGGGAAGAAAGGGTACTGGAGATTGAACACAGAGCCTCACACATGCTAAGTAAGCATTGTACCCCTGAGTTGTGCCCCCAGACCTTACACAGATCTATCTAGATTTATTTTCTGTTTTTCTTAAGTATTCTGACTCCTTAGTAAACTAGTGTTTTGTGTCTGCTAAACATATACCTACCTCAATATTCTATACTTTCTTTTGTCTTCTTTAATAATTTTATTTAACTTGAATATCTAGAACATTTTTGCCTAGACGCACACATTATCATACTTTACACATTATCAAAAAAGAGACTAGCAGCCGGCCAGATAGCTCAGCAAACTAAAGTGTCTGCTTTGGCAGAGCACAGCTTCTGGGGTTGATCCCCTGCAGACTGTGCCAGCCCTGCCCCCCACAGCGTGCTGAGACAGACAATGATTGAGATTGGGCATGATGACCGCGTGTCTATAATCCCAGCACTTGGGAGGCTGAAAATAGGAGAATCACTGAGTCTCATCTATGCAGTGAGACCCCATAGATCCCGTACACTCAGCACTAAATTTAAAAAAAAAAAAAGAGGCTAGCTTTCTTTCAGCTTTATTAAAGTAAAATTGACAAAATTGTACATAATAGTGTATAACATAGTGTTTTGGTAATAATTGTCAAGCTAAGTCATATATTCATTAGTTCACACAGTTAACCTTTTTTCATAGGACATTAATAAAAAAGAAAGGTGTGCCCTGTACCTGCTTAGCAGATTTCAAGTATATGCCACAGTATTGTTTTTGTTTTTCAGAACTTTTGAAGCAGCATGTGGTGCCAGGGATCGAACCGCGGTCCCTGCAGCCGCCTAAGCTTTCCTAAGCAGGCACTTTAGACCACTGAGCCATCCTGCCAGGCCCCCACAGTATTAAAAAACAGTATTGTTTTTTAAGAGTTCAACTTTTTTGATTTCACATACAAGATTAAAATAGCCAGTGTCTGCTGTTCCTTCTTTTTTGTTATTGTTTTTGGGTGTTTTGTTTTGTTTTATATTTTTATTTTGTTTTGTTTTTTGTTTTGGTGAAGATGTGCAGGATTGGCAGAGGTTTAACTGAGGGCTTTCCATTAAACTGCGTTTTATTATTTTATTTTGAGACAGTCTCCCTAAGTCATTGAGCTAGCCAGGCTCAGCTCAGATTTATGATCCAGTTGTGCTGGGATTACAAGTATATACCACCATACCCAAATAAGCTCTTCTTTTTGGTTGATTATCTTTTTTGAGACAGAGTTTCACTGTGCAAATCAGGCTGGCCTTAAAGTCACTTTGTAGCCCAGGCTGGTCTTGAACTTAGATAATCCTCCTGCCTCAGTTTCCTGAGTACTAGAATTACAGGCCTGCGCCACCACAGCCAGCTTAAGATCCTTTTAAAGGCAGAATGATTTCTTGTTTTGTATATGCGTATGTATATGACTATAAGACTTTTTATATCATTTGGCTTTTTATGGAGAATTTTTTTCATTTTTTGGCTAATATGAATAATAATGCAATGTACATAGCAATATAGATATGTTATTGATATACTGATCTCATTTTCTTTTGATGTATACCCAGAAATAAAAATGCTTTGGATAGCATGACCATTTTAACAATATTAATTGTTCTTCTGATCTATGAACACAGGATATTTTCTCCTTTATTTGTATATTTTCCAGTTTCTTTCAGTGTTTTGTAGTTTTTACTTCTGGTTAAATTTATTTTGAAATAAGTTATTTTTGATAGTGCCATTATTTTGATACTGGATTGTTATTTTCTTCAGAGAGTTTTTGTTAACATATAGAAATACACTAATTTTTATGTTGATCTTGTATCCTAAAGCTCTCAGAGTTTATTTTGATAGGCTCCTTGTGGTTTTTTTTTTTGTTGTTGTTGTTGTTCTGTTTTGTTTTTGCAGTTTTTTTGGGTTTTTTTTTTTTTTTGTTTTTTGTTTTTTTCATTACTGGATATTGAACTCAGGACCCTGCTCTTGCCAGGCAGGTGCTTATTCTACGGAGCTATCTCCCCAGCCCCGTGGGGTTTTTATGTCTTTTTTTTTTTTTTTTTTTTTTGTCTTTTTGAGACAGGGTCTCACTATGCAGTTCAGGCTGGCTTTGAGCTCACTTTTGTAGCCCAGGCTGGTCTCAAACTCACACTGATCCTCCTGTCTCAGCCTTCCAAGTGCTGGGATTACAGACATGCATATATTGTTGTTGTTTTTATAGACAGTATTATATAATGATATCGGGGAAACAGTTGTCATTCTTTCTTTTTGTATGGATGCCTTTTTTTTCTTTTTTTTCTTTGTTTCTTTTCTGTAAAGTTGCTCTGGGCAAGACTTCCACTAAAGGTGGTGAGTAGGCATCCTTGTCTTGGTGCTGATGTAGAGATAAAGCTTCTAGTTTTTTACATTTGACTGATGTTAGCTATAGACTTGTGTGGCATTTGTCATGTTGAGAAACTTTCCTCCCACATTTAATTTGTTGAGAATTTTTATTCTGAAAGGTTATTGTGGTTTGTTTTTTTTAAACCTTTATTTATTTATTTACTTGCTACAAGGTCTCGCTACATAACTCAGACTTGTAGTGATCCTCCTGTCTCAGCTTCCCCAACAATGGGATTACACACGTGTACCACCACACCTGGTGTTGCTGGCCAGCTCAGTGCTGAGCTGACGCAGCATGCAGTACCAGGGATAGAACCCAGGTCCTTGTGCTTGCTAGGCACTTAGGCCACCAAGCTATCTCCCCAGCTGGAGATATTGTGTTTTCTAACCCTCCTAAAATAACTAGATTTTTATCCTTCATTCTGTTAGAGTGGTGTTACGTTTATTATGTGTATCAAACCATCTTTGTATTTCAGAAATAAATTCTGTATGATCCTTGCAGTGTACTGTTCAATTTGGTTTTCTGGTATTTCATTGAAGATTTGTATCTATATTCATCTAAACACTGGCCTGTAATTTTTTGTGGGGGGAGGGAGTGATGAAGGAGTTGATTTTGTTAAGGCTATGTGGCCTCCTGAAATCAGTTTGAAAATGTTCTACCTCTTTGGTTCTTTGGGAGAGTTTGATAAAGACTAGCATTAATCTTTAAATGTTTGATAAAATTTACCAGTGACACCACCTGAGTCTGACTTCTAAATGCCATTTCTCAAGTTTTAAGCTATTCTGCTTTAATTATCTGTCATATAATGAGGCTTTATTACTCATAATCTAGAATAAAAGTTTATTTTGAATATATTGTTTGGTTATAAGTTTCACAAGTTATTATAGTTAGCTACTTTGATAAATAACAAGAGATTCTTTATTAAAAGTATATGTGTAGGCCGGGTGTGGTGGCGCACGCCTGGAATCCCAGCACTCGGGAGGCTGAGGCAGGAGGATCGGTGCGAGTTTGAGACCAGCCTGGGCTACCAAAGTGAGCTCAAGGCCAGCCTCAACTGCATAAGGAGACCCTGTCTCAAAAAAAAAAAAGTATATGTGTAAAGACAGACTGTTTCATTTAAATATTGGGACTGTAATACCTGCCACAGTGCCTAGTCTGGAGTAACCAACTTAATAAATACTTGTCAAATTAATGTAAAATATACTTCTCATTGTATTTAACTCTTTTGCCTTATTTTAGGAACTTATAATTAAAACTGTATTAAGCTCAGCAAGAGATGAGCCCTCTGGTCCTGCACGGTAGGTCACATATTTTTTATCATTGTATTTTTCAAATTTTTGATGCTAAGAATCGAATTTGGGACCTATTACTTGCCAGGCAGGTGCTCTGCATCCCATCCTAGATTGCATATTTTTAGACTTAATGTAACTATTTCTATTTGGAATCTTACTTTGGGAGTTGATTGAATAATTTTTTATTCATGTTATGGTGGGCTCAGCCTGTCCTGGGGTTGGGGCTGGCGCAGCATGTGGTGCTGAGGATCAAACCTCAGTCCCTGCAGTTGCCTGAGCTTACCTAAGCAGGCATTTTAGACTGCTGAGCTATCTCACTGGCCCTTGATTGAATTATTATAGCACATAAAAGCCATTTTAAACTCTTTAAGTTCAAGTTATTTCAATGATCTAATATTCTTTTTATGACTACATACTAATGGTGTTTCATTAAAAACAAAGACTTGTGACACACACTATATCTTAAAAGCACTTTTCATTTTATTTAAGTACATTTTGCTTATCTTCAGGTTGTATTTATCATTGTCTTTTTTTTTTTTTTTTTTTTTTTTGTGGGACCAGGGTTCGAACTCACGACCTTGCACTTGCCCAGCAGGCACTTGTGCCTCGGAGCTATCTCCCCAGCCCCTATCATTGTCTTTTACATAGTGCAGTATAGCAGTAGGTGCCCAGTGAGTGCGTGTTGAATTGAATTATAAAATATTTTTATCATAGAAAGTAATATAGTTAAGAAAAAGTATATTTAATTGGTCATAATTGCAATAGAATACAAGTAATGAGATTTTTACTTTTCATTTTTTATGTCTTACATATTAAAGACTGACATTTTGTTTTAGTAAATAACCCCAAATGATTGAAATTTAAATGAGTGGATTTCCAGACTCATGCTATGTTCATTCTCCCCAAAACATCAAGTTCTTTTTTTTTTCTTTCTTGTTTCAGAACCTTTATTTGTTTATTCACTCATTTTTATGGCTGGCTCAGCCCACCCTGAGGGCAGGGCTGGCGCAGCATGTGGTGCCAGGGATCGAACCATGGTCCCTGAAGCCACCCAAGCTTTCCCAGGCAGGCGCTTTAGACCACTGAGCCATCCTGCCAGGCCCCTCAAGTTCTTTTTTTTTTTTTTTTAATGTATTTGGTACAAGATCTTACTACATAGCTCAGACTCATAGTGATCCTCCTGTTTTAAGCCTCCCCAGCTCAGGGATTATAGGCATGCCCTACCATGCCCAGTCTCCATGGTGGGCTCAGAGCTCCCTGAGGGCAAGGCCACTATGGCATGTGGTGCCAGGGATCAAACACGAGTCCCTGTGCTTGCTTAAGTAGGCACTTAATCCACTGAGCTATTCCTCCAGCTCACAAGTTTTTTATATTTTTGATGCAAAATGTAAAAATGTCTGATATTAGCCTCAGCATTAGTCTGCTAGTACAGTATTCCTCTGACCTCAGTGAAAATTACTCCTTACCAGTCATTTGTTAAACCAGGGTTGAAAAAGTACAAAAACTAGCTTTTACCATTTTTATTCTAAGTTGAACTTTTTTTTTTTTTTTTTTCCCCTGGTAAATGAAAGTATTGTAAAGGAGCAGGGATATAGCTTAACAGCAGAGCACACCTATCTGGTAAACACGAGGTCCTGAGTTCAATGTCTGTTCACAAAGAAAGTACTGTAAAATGAACTGTTTGGTAATATGAGACAACCCCAGTTTTTAAAAATGTAACTGCAAGGTCAGTACGATAGCTCAGCAGTATAAAGTGCCTGCTTACGCAAGCTTAGGCAAACATGCAGAGATGGTGGTTGAATCCCTAGCCCCACATGCTGTGCCACCCCTGCCCCCAGGGTGGACAGAGTTGGCCACAAAAAAAAAAAAGTAATTGCAAATTCTTTCCACTTGATAGATGAGTTAACTAAAACGATCTCTGAGAAGATTCTTCTTTTACACTACTCTCATTTAAATTGACAGTGATTTTCCTACAATAATTGTCCTATTTAATCCTCATCACAATTCTGGGAAATTAATGGAATCACTCTTTTAGTTTTGTTAGTTTCCATTAAAACTCATGGAAATGAGTTTCCATTAAAACTCATGGAAATTAGTTTTAATAACTCAATATTTATTAAACTCAAAAGCAGTATTTATTAAGCTCTTTTTATGTGCTGTATGTGTCTAAACACTTATCCCAGTGCATTTTATAATAACACTATGAGATACTTATAATTTTTATCCATTTTATAACACACTGGAGTGCAAAAAATTTCTGTAACTTGTGCTCTCCAGATATGACAAAGCCATGATTATTACCCAAACTGTTGTTGTCAGAATCTCAGTAGATACTTGGTAACAAGCAGTGCAGCTAAGCATGAAAATAGCTAACAACACTAAATCTTCTGCCTTTTTTTCCCATTTTAATTGATATCAACTCTAAAGTGAATATGGAAGCCTAAAATATGGCTGCCCATGTAGGCAGAGTTATCATTAACAGAACAGCTTATGCTGTTCAAAAAATGGAACAACCCCAGAAGGTGAACATAATCATTATCTCAAATTGTTTTTTCTACACTTGCTTAATTTTTTTTTTTCTTTTCGAGACAGGGTCCCACTGTGTAGTTCAGGCTGGCCTTGAGCTCACTTTTATAGCCCAGGCTGGTCTGGAACTCACACCGATCCTCCTGCCTCAGCCTCCCAAGTGCTGGGATTACAGGCGTGCACTAGCATGCCCAGCTACACCCTCTTCATTTTTTTAAAAAGCCTAAGTCCCCAAGTCTGAGCAGGAGTAGACAGTTGAACTAAATTGTGAATAATCTCAATTACTTTACAGTTTAGGGAATATAGGAAACTACACACACACAGAGACATCTTCTTATTAACCGTTCATGTTACAACAGGACTACACAACTTTGGTATCTCCAGACTACTTTTAGTTAGCTAAATCCGTGGAGAGCTTTGTTTTGCCATATGTTAGTGTTATGTTAGAATTACAGGTATTTCCAGTACAAACCTAAACTTTGATTATTTAGTTATATAAATATAGAGAATTTAAAAATTAGGGAAGAAATAAAGCAATAGACTTTCCTTTGAAGATTCTCTGGCAGTTTTGATAGTAAACAGTGTAGTGGCATCAACACTACACTGAATGAAGGTACTTAAGACCTTCTGATTTGCTGTGCTCTTAGTGAAAATACATGTGCAGTGGATAATACTATGGTCACCATTCCACTGAACTTGTCAAAAATATTAATATAGAAAAAAATATGTGGGCATCCCACGTATGTCAGAATTCTAGACTGTTGACTCTTTATAGAGATAATAATTGTATGGCTTATCGAAAACCTAAACTTTGAATGCACTAATATAATTCTTTCTGATTCTGATAATAAAATAAGTCCCTTCAAGCTTGTACTCAGCTGAACTGACATTGCTAGGGAAATGAAGACCTATAAGACTTTGTTTGTTTGTTTGTCTTTTTGAGACAGGGTCTCGCTATGCAGTTCAGGCTGCCTTGAGCTCACTTTTTGTAGCACAGGCTGGTCTCAAACTCGCACTGATCCTCCCTGCCTCAGCCTCCCGAGTGCTGGTATTACAGGCATGTGCCACCACGCCCAGCTCCTATAAGACATTTAAAAAAAAACAGGAAAATTTCTGCAATTCCTATTTCTCATGGGAGTCATTTTATAGATTATACAAATTTTTGTGTTCTTGATTTTTTATAAATTTGACTAATCATGTTAAACTTGAGAGATTACAAAAATATCTGAAGTTCATTTTACTTTTGTCAGTAATACTATGTTCTTTCTTTTGAAAGTAGGTTATATATACATATGTATTTGGGAAGACTTCTGGAAATGTCTATTTATTAACATGGATTTGTTAGAAAGTTGCTGAGTATTAGTCTAGCACATGATCTTGGTAGTAAATTGTAATAGAAAGTTAGATGTATAATTTGGGAGTTGCTCTTTCTTCCTACTTTCTCCTCCCTAATCACCAGCCAGTATGTAACAGTGTCATTACTCATCATACACAGTGCATGTTCATTCTGTCGGTAGACTAGTTGTGGTGGCAGTTTGATTTTATTTAAAGACTAATCTACTTGGAATTTTATCATTGTTACCTTATTTGCAGATGTGTAGCACTTTGCAGTTTAGGTATTTGGATTTGTGAAGAACTAGTTCATGATTCTCATCATCCTCAAATTAAAGAAGCTCTCAATGTAATTTGTGTTTCCTTAAAGGTAAGAAATGTTGTTTAATGGCCTAATGTAATTTAGAGTGCATAGCTGTGTTTCTGCAAATAATGATTATGTATTATGCTTTTATGGAACAATACATTTATAGTAAATGTTTTTATTTATCACTAGATTATTTCTTTGATCCCAACTCTCAAAAACAAAGCCTCTCTTAGATTTAGGATATTTCTGATGACTCATACATTTATGTATACTTAGTTTTGTCTCTAGAATATATGAAAAATGTGTGTGTGTGTGTGTGTGTGTGTGTGTGTGTGTGTGTGTTTTCCTCTAAAAAGGAAACCAGTCACTTAAAAGTGGGTTTTTTTTAATCATCCACCAAAGTTCCTCATCTACCATGCTGTCAGAGCATCAGTGATGCTATGTGAACTTGGTACCAAATATCCCTTTACAAAGGCAACTCTCAGGCAGCACTGGGTGGAGGTATTGCATGTGGCTCCACTTAGCACCACATGGGCACTCCACTGACACTTCCATTGATACAGTTTTCTTCTATACTATAGACTGAAGCGTTCACAAATGAGGACCTGTGCTAAATGTATGGTGTATTTTATTTTCCACTCTGTAGGATGTATGTAGCTTATGATGGGGTTTTAAAACAGACATTCCGAGACATACCATTTTATAGCAATAAAATATTGTTGGGTTTTTTTTGTTTGTTTGTTTGTTTTTGTCTTTGGTTTTTTGGGTTTTTTTTTTATGGTTGGCACAGCATGTGGTGCCGGAGATTGAACCTCAGTCCCTGCAGTTGCCTAAGTTTTCCTAAGCAGGTGCTTTAGACCATTGAACCATGTCACTGGCCTAAAATACTGTTTTAATCAAAGTAATGTGTTTTTTTTTTTTTTAACTTTTACTACTTCCTAAATGTGGAAGCTGTTTGTCAGCTGTTGTATTTTTATTTTTTTGAGACAAGATCATACTGTCTTTGAATTTATTTTGCAACCTAGACTGTCCTTGAACGTATGATCCTACTGCTTCAGCCTCCCCAATGCTAGAATTACAGGCATGCACCATCATGCCGTGCTCAACTTTTGACTTTATCATTTGATTAAAATTCTCTTAGCCACAATAAAATTAGATCATAATCTTATTTTTATGATGGATCTGAATAAATATAAGGCATGGTCAAAATATATAGAAAGTCTTTGTTTTTTTGAGACAGAGTATAACTGTGTGGTTCAGGCTACCCTTGAACTTGTGGCTATCCTCCTGTTTCAGCCTTCCAAGCTATGGGATTACAGGGGCATGCCACCATACCTACAAAATATACATTGAATTTTACACATTCCCATCAGACCCGCTGAAAATACTCTTCACTGTGAATATACTTAGCATTTGTTCTTGTCACTTTCTGAAGCAGTTCTGAAAATCTTCTTTCATGAGTGCTCGTGCAAGGTATGAGTAAAAATATAGTGAGTGCTGCTGCCAGGGGTGACCCAACAAAAGGCGGACTTCTAAAAAACATTACAGCATGTCCTCATGCCTTATCTGGGACCATGTAACTTCTGACTGGTCCCCAGAGTCAAAAATGAATATGAAACATTTTGAATCAATTTAGGTTATATAAGTGGCCATGATAGAGGAATAAAGACACTCATGGAAGAAGACTTGTAGAACTTCTTTCAAAAGTGGCAAGGACCAAAGGTAACTGCAGCTCTTGGGGGACTGAGGCAAGAGGATCAAGAGTTCAAGAGCGGCCCAGACTGTATGGTGAGAATGTTTCAATGAAACAAAACAAAACTTTTAAAAAGCAGCAAAATTAGTGATAAATGTGTTTAAAGCAAAGGGAGGTATATTTGGGAAGGATTAATGGCAGTGTATCTTTTACTGTAATGAAATTTTAAATTTCTATATTTTTGATTATCCTTGTAAATTAATTTTTTTTGCGGGGGGACCAGGTCAGCCCACCCTGAGAACAGGGCTGGCACAGCATTTGGTGCTGGGGATAGAACTGCAGTTCCCATGGTTGCCTGAATTTACCTAAGCAGACATTTTAGACTGCTGACCTATGTCACCGGCCCCACAAATGAATATTTTTAATGAAAAGTGTATTCTTTAAATTTTTAATCCTCATTACACCTGTTTAATACTCTAAACATACACTTTACCTTACAAATACTTTGATAATATATTTTCTTGATATATTTCTGAATATATCCTGTTGGAGTCACTTTAGTAGGAAAAGTGACAAATTGAAAACATCACCAACTTTTAGAGATGAATATTATAAGTTAAAAGGGGCCAGCAAGATAGCTCAGCAGACTAGCATCTACTTTGGCAAGCACAGGGACCAGGGTTAGATTCCCAGTCCCCCACCCACTGTCCCCACCACCAGGGCATGCTGAGATAGCTCCTGAGATGGCGTGGTGGCTCATGGCTGTAATCCCAGCGCTGGGGAGACTGAAAACAGGATCACCACAAGTCCCAAGTTGTGTAGTGAGACCCTATACCAAATACATAAATGAAAAAACATGAATTATAAAATATAGAAAGATGAGAGTATTTAGTGAATAATGCCAGAAAACAGCTGAGTTCAGAGGAAGCAAAGATAACTGCTTTAATTTTCAGAGATGATTTTGAGATAAATGATTTTATGTCATTAGAGAGTTGTTTGAAAGTTTTTTTTTTTTTGTTTTTGTTTTTTTGTTTTTTTGTCTTTTTGAGACAGGGTCTCGCTATGCAGTTGAGGCTGGCCTTGAGCTCACTTTCGTAGCCCAGGCTGGTCTCAAACTCACACCGATCCTCCTGCCTCAGCCTCCCGAGTGCTGGGATTACAGGAGTGTGCCACCACGCCCGGCCTTGAAAGTTTTAAATAGTGAGAATGCTAGGATCAGAACAATGCTTTAAAATTTCAATTTGAAAATGTTATGAAGAGTGGAGAGGAGTGGTGCAAAAATTCATAACTTAGAGAATGCTAGGATCAGAACAATGCTTTAAAATTTCAATTTGAAAATGTTATAAAGAGTGGAAAGGGGCTGGGGAGATAGCTCCGAGGCACAAGTGCCTGCATGGCAAGTGCAAGATCGTGAGTTTGAACCCCGGTCCCGCAAAAAAAAAAAAAAGAGTGGAGAGGAGTGGTGCAAAAATTCATAACTTAGTTGGATGTTTGCCTATGTATAATCCCAGCTGCTCAGGAAACTGAGGTAGACGTGCAAATTCAATGTTAGTTGAGCCTTCTTAGGTGAGAATCGTGTGTCAAAATAAAATTTTAAAGGTCTGGAAATACAATTCACTTGTAGACCTCTTGGCTAGTGTGTACAAGACCCAGGGTTTCAGACCTAGTACTACAGAGAAAGAAAGATAAGTAGCAAGAAATGCTGCAGAAATCCAAGTAATTGAAAATGTAGCAGAAGTTTAAAGTGGACAATGAAATATTACAAAGAAAAACTCCATCTATATATGTCTTTGGAATGTGTTATGATTTTGTTACTGAAGATTTATATTCCTAATAATATTTTAAACACATAAATGCATATCACAAGAAATATGTATGAAATTTAAAATTTTGCTTTGACAAATGAGAAGGATTGAAAATAGGCTGAAGGAGGGGAGAAAGAAGAATGAAAATATATTAGGTACAGGTATAAATTCCGTATGATGAATGTGACTGTAATGTGTATATCAAAAGAATACCAATAAAATTACATTTTAAAAAATAAAATTGTTCAACAACTAGTATACTGATGGATAGTTCCTGAAGAAACTTTTTTAGAAATTATTTACTTTATTTAGTATGGTGTCTAGCTACACAGCTCCTCCTGTCTTAGCCTCCCCAGCACTGGGATTATAGGCATGTGCCACCACTCCCAGTTTCAGTGGTTGGCAAGGTGCTCCTCAGATTCACAGGCCTGCAAGGTGTGTGGAACTGGGGATAGAACACCATCCCTTGTGCTTGCCAGGCAGGTGCTCAGACCACTGAGCTGTCTCCCCAACCCAAAGAAACTTTATAGCAATGATTTTCTTTGTTGTTGTTATTGCAGTTTACTAATAAGATGGTTGCCCATGTAGCTTGTAACATGCTTCACATGCTGGTTCATTACATACCTAGACTTCAGATTTACCAACCTGATTCTCCCTTGAAAATTATTCAGGTAAGTAGTTTTTTTTTTTTTTTTTCTCTCTCTCTCTCTTGTATAATGTTGTAAAAGATTTAGATTATCATGCCTTGAAATAAAAAATTCATATTATTTAAGGTTTTTTGCATAATTAAATGTTTACCTATTATGCTTTTAGTAATGTCAAAGTTCCTGATAGTCCCTTTGTATATTATGTCATAAGTCTGTGTTTTTGGTTTTTAGATGAAGTAAAATCACTTAAGAAACAATTTACAGGGACCAGCAGGATGGCTCAGCACTCTAAAACCTCTGCTTTAGAAAGCTTAGGCGGCCACAGGGACCAAGGTTTGATCCCCAGCACCATGTGCTGTGCCAGCCCTGCCCTCGGGACAGGCTGAGCCAGCCATAGAAAATGAAAAAAGAAATTTACAATCATAGAATTAAATAGTGTATGCAAATTGAGTCATGCTATTGCCTTTTAAATGTATATTCTGCTTCATTTACTCTGTTAGGAGGGAAAACATGCTATCATCTACAGAATATTCCTTTTCTTCCAATCATTTATGAGAAACTTTTTTCCTCTTTGTGTCTCCTATGTTCCTTACAACATCTGCCATGTCTTAGCCCTTTATTACTTCTTTCCTGAGATAATGCAGGAGTCTTTTTCTGGATGAATATCTTTGACTATCAGTCATCAGTCACATTCACATGACTCATCTCATGTTATTTTTCTGAAAAACTTAATAAAAATCTCTAGTTTTCTTTGAATGGAAAATAAAGCCTCAATTTTTTTTTCTTTATTTTTTGAGACTGGGTTATGCTATGTAATTTAGATTGGCCTTTACCTCACTATGTAGTGCAGACTAGCTTCAAATTTATCAGTCCTCCTGCCTCGGCTTTCCAAGTGCTGGAATCAAAGGTATACCTTACACATTTTTTGTCTTTGATACTTAACTATTCTTAGGGTGACTTCAATGTGGGAAATATTCTGTAATTATCCCTTGAGTTAAATGTAATACTGGCATTAAAAATTGAAGTTTGGGGTTAGACACAAACCACAATACATACTTTTAAGTAACTCCTGCCTCTGCCATGTACTAACTTTGTAATTGTGGACAAGTTACTCAGCCCATTGAACTCTGAACTCTTTATATTTGGGATTAAAAATAACCTCACAGATTGCTCTAAAGACTGAGAAAGCACATGGAAAAGCACTAGTACTTTTTGCTCTATAAATAATACATTAGGTTTAGTAAATGTTGTTATATTACAATAAAATATGTAGGCAGTTTTTACAGGTTGTTTTATTGAACACACTGCTCAGGGCTTATAGATAAGCATTAAAATATTATTCTCCACATACCATTAAAGAAGTGAAACCCCCAAATAGTGGAACATTTCAATAATGGTCATCGCTTTGCAGAATTGTGTATAAAGCCCAGCTTTATCACCAATGTGAAGCAAATTGACCTAATACACTAGGTTGCACTGAGAGTAAGCCTTATTTCAATTTTTTTTATTTTATTTATTTATTTTTTTCTTGATTCAGAACCTTTATTTGTTTATTTACTCATTTTTATGGCCGGCTCAGCCTGCCCCAAGGGCAGGGCTGGTGCAGCATGTGGTGCTGGGGATCGAACTGCAGTCCCTGAAGCCACCCAAGCTTTCCCAAGCAGGCGCTTTAGACCACTGAGCCATCCCACCGGGCCCAAGCCTTATTTCATATAAAGCATATTAATATAAATTTTATTTTATGATTGAAACATAATTGCACATATATATGCAGGAGTACAGTCAATGTATGTAGATTTTGTAATCATCAATCAGGCAAATAAGCATAGCCATCACCTTAAACATTTGTCATCTCTTTCTGGCCAGGACATTCAATATCTTCTACCTTTTTGAGAAATAGTTACTTATTGTTAGCTATAGTCACCATACTGCATATCCGTTGTCCAGTGTCTCGCCCTCCCACTTCCCAGCCTCTTGTACACACAGTTTTATTCTCAGCTTCTGTTGAGATCAGCTTTTTTAGATTTTATATAGGAATTGAATCATTTGTGAGGTATTTCTCTTTCTGTTGTTAGTTTATTTCATTTAACATGATATCTTTCAGGTTCATCCCTGCTATTACAAATAATATTCACCTTCTGTATGGCCAAATCATTTTGTCTGTCTGTCTATCTCACATTTTCTTTACACTTTTATACGTTGATGGCCACATAGGTTGGTTCCATGTCCTGGCTATTGTGAATAGTTCTGCAATAAACACAGGAGTGCAGCTGTCTCTTCAGCACATTGATTTCATTTCTTCAGTTTTTTTGAGGGTGGTGTCTACAGGGTGTTCAGGGTGTCACTACTAGATTGGACTTGTAGTGATCCACCTGTTTATAGCCTCCCAAGAGCTGGGATTATAGGCTTGTGTCACCACACCCAATCCCAGTTGCCTACTCTGCACCCCAGGGGCCAGGCCAACACAGCAGGCCTGGGGATTGAACCTTCAGTCCCTGCGCCTACTAGCAGACACTTTAATCTGCTGAGCTATTTGGCCGGCCCCTGGTTTCATTTCTTTGTATATCATTGGTTGAATTGCTAAATCATATGGTAGTTTTATTTTTAATTTTTTTAGATACTATGATAGTGTTTTTCACATTGGTTGTACTAATTTTCTACGCCCGCTAGCTGTGTAAAAGTTTCCTTTTTTCTACTGTTTCACCGTCATTTTTGTCTTTTTTGTAGTAACTAGACTGAGGTGATATCTCATTGTATGATTTTGTTTATTTGGTATAAGGCATTGAACCCAGTGCCTTATAAACATATACTTTACTGCTGAGCTGCACTTCTAGTCCTATTTGTGATTGTAATTTGCATTTCATTGATAAGTACTGATGGGGTTTGTTTTTATTTGGTGAGGAGGGAGGGGTACCAGAAATTGAGTTCTCAACCTATCACTTGGCAGGCAGCATTTATTTTATATATTACACTTGGCCTTTTGTTCTTCTTTTGAAGAATGTCTCTTCAGATGTTTTCCCACTTTTGATTTTTTTTTCTAGTGAACTATTTGAGGTTTTTTGCAAAAATATATTTAACAGAATTTTGCGACTTACTGAATCTGAACAATAATTTGTACAAAATATGCCATATAATAAAAACACAAGGAAAATTTATGCTAAATCATTTTCAACATGCACATAAAAACTGAATGAAACCATCTACTTGCTAGAATAGATCCCCCTGTCCTTCTTTTGGGGACAGTCTCACCTTTTATTTCAAGCTGATACTGCTCAGCATGTAGCCTCAAACTTGTGGTGATCCTCCTACCTCAGTCTCCCGAGTGCTACAATTACAGGCATGTGTCAACATGTCTGGCTCTCCTATTTTAATAATATCTTTATTGTTATTTTCTATTTCTATACCTAATGTTTTTATATTATCTGTGTATAATATTATAGATCTACAACTAGGAAGAGAACCAGAACAGGAGAGGTTCAATAACTGCAGGGAGAGGATAAAAAGGAGAGAAGGGAATATAAAAAGTTAAGATGTGTTATGTACATGTACCAACCTCCCACAATGAATGTAACCATCATGTACTACAAACCTGCACTGAAAAATTTGAAAACTAAAAAGCACTTTTTTTTGTGAAGCATATTTGCATAGTTTAAATGTTCCTTACCTGAAGAATTTGAGATTTGGGGAGTTCAAGGGTTGGGAATGTTTGCTAAATTTTTACCCATTGAACATCCCTGATTCAAAATTTGAAACACTCCAAAATCCAAACTTTTTTTTTGAGTGTCATATCAGTACTAAAAGCATTTTAGATTTTGAAACATTTCAAGTTTTAGGTTTGATACACTCAACCTGAATCTGGAAAGAGAATAGAGTGGATTTCTTGAACAGATACTATAACAATTCTTATAAATCCTTATCTGTATCTATATCTTTAAATATTTTAACAGTCAATCTACATATTTACACATACTGATTCACTTCCAATAATTGAATTAGGATGAATTTATACTTGACAGAACATGTATGTATAATCTTGAGTCTGTACTTCAGAACTTTAAATGATTGGCAGTTGTGTATACTTAAGAGGCTTTACTTATTAAATTGCTTTAACAATATATATTGGGGTAAAGTATTTAGATAATGCCTTTAGGATTCATCTGTAGTACAAGATTTTATATTATTTTAGCATATAACATTAAATTAAAGTTGTATCATTAATTTAACTTATTTTGAATTCATTTGTTTACTCATCTGTTTTACCTGCAGATCCTAATAGCTACTATCACTCACCTTTTGCCAAGTACAGAAGCTTCATCTTATGAATTGGACAAGAGGGTAATTTAAATTTTGTTTGGTATCTAATATGTGGTTATCTAGCTTTAAATACATATTTTAAATTTCACACATACGTACATATTATATGTTTATTTATATATATATATACATATATATAACAAAAATAGATCTTACATTCACAGTTACAGTGTCAACTATATTTCCCTTATTTGTGTACCACTTTTATTTTATTTCAAGTTTCATGTCTGTTTGATAAAGTTTTTGAATTTCAGGACTGTCAGAAACCTTGGAGAACATTCTGCCCACTTAATAATTATTGTATCCTGCCAAATTATGATGAAAGCTATTACTTCTGAGAATTCATCACCACTCAAAGTAGCCACTTGTCTTTGTATAGCTGTTACTGTATAGTAACAAAAGTACATATAATACATGAAGATATGTCACTTTAAAAAAGGCATTCTAGGGGCGGCCAAATAGCTCAGCAGATTAAAGCACCTGCAAGCAGGCTCAGAGGCCAGGGGTTCAATCCCTGGGCCTGCCATACTGTGTAATCTCAGCTCTTGGGAGGCTGTAAACAGGTGGATCACTGTGAGTCCAATCTATTAGTGAGATCCCGAATACCCTATAGGCCTTTCCCTAAAAAATACTGAAGAAAAAAGGCATTCTCTATGTCCATGAAAAAGTTCTACAACTGTTTACCATTGTAAATTTATTTTTATGAGAATCATTTTATTACTTCAGCTTGTATTTGTCAGTTCTAGAGTTTCTTTGTGGTTTCATTTTACAGATTTTTATATCTTGCCTGAAATTCTGCATTTTTTCATCACTTAAGTGAATCTCCTTTTTAAGAATCTTTAACATATTTATTGTTAGCTGTTTTAATGTTTTGTATGCTAAATCTCATCTCAAGTCATCACTGAATTTGTTTATATTGAGCATATTTTTTAACTGTAATTCCATTTTCCTACTTGTTTATCTTCTAATTTTTCATTGCATACTAGACATGCACAGCATGTGGAAACTACTTTTTCTTCTTTATATTACTTTTAGTAAGAAGTAACAGTGAGACAGTTTCAAAACACATTACCTGTACATCCCCAGTAATCAATACAATTCATATTATTGTCCTTGTAGTAGTTATTCAGAACACAGGATACAGACATGATAATTTTTCTAATCATATTGGTATGAAAATTTCTTCTCATTGAACTAAGAGAAAGTAGTTCTAGACCTGAGGATCAGTGGAATAGATTAGAAGATATAGAAGCAAATATACTCAGCCACCTTATCTTCGACAAAGGGCCAAACATGTTTACTGGAAGAAAGATAGCCTCTTTAACAAATGGTAATGGAAAAACTTGCTCGGTACATGCTGAAATCTAAAACTTGACCTAGGTCTATCACCATGCACTAAACTGAAGTCAAAATGGGTTAAAGCTCTAAATATTAAAAGAGAAACACTAAATCTTCTAGAAGAGAAAGTTGGAGGAAATCTTAAATACATAGAGATAGGCAAACACTTTTATGGACAAAAATCAAAATGCACATTTAACACTTGAAAGAATCAACAACTGGAACCTCCAGCTGAGAAGTTTTTGCACATGAAAAGAAATTACCAACAAAGTAAAAAGAACTCTCAAATTTGGAAAAAATTTTAGCTAATAAATATTCAAAGGTCTTCTATCTAGAATTGATAAAGAACTAAAAAACATTAGGGTCTCAAAATTCAAAGACCCAATCCAGAAATGGGCATCTGAATAAACACACTTTTCAGAGAAAGGAATTCAACAAGCACGTGGAACCTCTAGCAGCAGTTCTCAACCTCTGGGTCGCGACCCCGGTGGGGGTCGAACAACCAAAACACAGGGGTCACCTAAAGCCATCGGAAAATGTTATTTATTTGGAATTACAGGGGCCCAGCGGGATGGCTCAGTGATCTAAAGCGCCTGCTTGGGAAAGCTTGGGCAGCTTCAGGGACTGCGGTTCGATCACCGGCACAACATGCTGCGCCAGCCCTACCCTCAGGGCGGGCTGAGCCGGCCATAAAAATGAGTGAATAAACAAACAAAGGTTCTGAAACAAGAAAAGAAAAAAAAATTTATTTGGAATTACAGTTTTGAAGTAGCCACGAAAGTTATCTTTTGGTTTGAGGTCACTGCAACATGAACTGTATTGCAGGTTCACGGCATTAGAAAGGTTGAGAACCACTGCGCTAGATCTCTTATTTGTTAACAGAAATGTTAAAATGTAAATCCATAAAGCCATACGTGGCTTTAAATTAGAAGTTCACCCCTGCCTGACTTCCGGTCCGGTTCCCAAGCCCGCCAGGGCCGCTTGCCCACCGGGTAAGGATCCTCGGCCCCTCTCCCCATCTTTTTTGGACCCCCGCCTGACTTGCGCCAGTCCCAATCCCCTCAGGCCCACGCGCCCACCAGATAAGGACCCTTGGCCTACCTCCTCCCTCCCCCCTTTCCTTTTTTTTTTTTTTTCTTTTTCTTCAACCCCTCCTGCCCAAGCTCCAGTACCAAACCCATCACACATCTCTTCTGGCAACCCATCTGGTCCACGAGCCTACCAGGACTCCTCAATTCTAGAGCTCCACCTCCACCCACAGACCAGACCCATGGGGCTTCACAGCAGCTGGCAGCCCAAGCTCTGACACAAAGCTGGGAACATCTGTAGGGGAACCAACTTAGGGGATCCAGACCAAACGCCCATAGATGCTAACAGCATAACGTCACCAAAGTGCAGAGATCGCTTCCATACAAAATGATAACAAGGAATCGAATGCAATTTCAGGGTTCAAGCCCACCCAAATCAAATACAGGAGACACCACCATGGAAGAAAATGGGAATCATGCAGATGAAACCTCTGAATCAGTAGCATCTGGGGCAGACAGACAAATGCAGAAATGTATAGAGCAACTGAGATCAGAGATAACATCTGAAGTAAAAAAAGAAATACATGAAGTGGAAAAACGACTGAAGAACTGTATAGATGAAATCAGAGCAGAAATAATATCTGAAGTTAACAAAGACATGTCTAAATCAATAGCATCCCAAGTAGATGAACAACTACAGAAAGGTAGAGAGGAGAACGGAACGGAACGGAACAGAACAGAACAGAACAGAACAGAACAGAAATAATCTCTAAATTAGAGACAAAGGATAACTATAATGAGAGATTTAACTACTACTAAAGACATCGATAAAAAATTAGAGGAAAATAGAAAAATGATGCAGTCCCTGATGGAGCAATATAGGAAAGAAATAGATTGCATGAAACAGGTTCAAAGAGATATACAAAAAAATAAAATCTCGATCACAAGTTGACAAAGCTGTATGAATGAAAGTGAAGATAGAGTCTCAGATCTTGAAGACACAGTTGCAGCCAGTGAAAGAGTAAGAAAGGATCTTTTAAAAACAACCACAATACATGAAAAAATAATTCAGCATCTGAAAGATGATGCAAAAGTGAACAATGTGAGATTAATAGGAATCAATGAGAAAGAAGGAGTCAATACAAATGATATAAAAAGAATATGGGCAGAAGTAATAGCAGAAAACTTCCCAAATCTGAGAAAACAATCAGACATTCAGGTAACTGAAGCCTACAGAACTCTAAATAACATCAACCTAACTAAAAAACACATCAAGACATATAAAAGTCAAGATACCAGAAATCCACCTGAAGAATAATATACTAAAAGCTGCTAAAGAAAAGAAACAGATCACATTTAAAGGAAAACCGATCAGAATAACAGCAGATTTCTCTTCACAAACTATGAAGTCAAGAGGTGCATGGAGCAGAGTGCTTCAAGTCCTCCATGAAAACAAATTTCAGCCCAGACTACTATACCCAGCAAAACTCTCCTTCAAGTATGAGGGAGAAGTGAAATATTTCCATGACAAGGAACAACTGAAGAATTTCATGGCATCAAAGCCAACGCTACACAATATTCTAACAAGTATTTTAGAGAGGGACCAAAATGACCCGAATTCAACAAATGAGAACAGAAAGATCCCACCAAATAGAGTAACCAACTAAACATAGGAGGAAAAGGTGGTAAAGAGTAGCAAATAAAAGTCATTTCAACCATAAGTCAATACATTTCAATTATAACCATCATTGTAAATGGACTCAATTCTCCAATTAAAAGAAGTAGACTTGCACAGTAGATAAGGAAACACAGCCCAACAGTATGCTGTATACAAGAAACACACTTAACTCATAAAGAAACTCACAGGCTTAAAGTTAAAGGTTGGAAAACAATACAGCATGCTCCAGCACCTCAAAAAAAAGCAGGGGTAGCAATCCTGTTTGCAGACAGTCTAAACTTCAAACCAAGACTGACGAAACGAAATAGCGAAGGCCACTACATACTGGTTAGGGGAAAAATTCATGATGAAGACGTAACACATAAATATGTATGCACCCAACATGGGAGCAGCAAGCTATATAAAACAAACCTTAATGGACATGAAAAATCTCATATCCAATACCACAATCTTAACAGGACACCTCAACACTCCCTTATCCGAAAAAGATAGGTCAAGCAGACAAAAAATTAGCAAAGAAGTGCAGAACTGAATCAGAACTTGGAAGAACTGGATTTAGTGGACATACACAGTGTGTTCTACCCAACCACTTCAAAATAAACATTCTTCTCAGCTGCACATGGAACATTTTCTAAAATAGATCACATATTAGTCCATAGATCATGTTTAAGTAGATACAAGAAAGCAGAAATTATCCCATGCATATTATCTGACCACAGTGCAATCAAATTAGCAATAAAATGACGAAAGAAACCGTAGGAATTTCAGGACTACATGGAAATTAAACAGTATTCTTCTCAACAATCAGTGGGTTACAGATGAAATTAAGCAAGAAATTAAACAGTATCTGCAATTCAATGAAAATTCAAACACAACCTACTGGAATTTGTGGGATGCAATGAAAGCAGTTCTCAGAGGGAAATTTATAGCTCTGAACTCACACATTAAGAAAATAGAATGGGAACAAATAAACAGTCTTACACAACGCTTAAAACTGACTAGAAACAGAAGAACAAATGAAATCCAAAGCCCAAAGGCAGAAGGAAATTATAAAGATTAGAGCAGAAATCAATTGAGACAAAGAAAACAATACAAAGAATTAATGAATCCAAAAGCTGGTTCTTTGAGAGATTAAATAAGATTGATAAGGGGCCCGGCAGGATGGCTCAGTGGTCTAAAAGTGCCTGCTTAGGAAAGCTTAGGCGGCTGCAGGGACCGCAGTTCGATCCCCGGCACCACATGCTGTGCCAGCCTTGCCCTCAGGGCAGGCTGAGCCAGCCATAAAAATAAACAAACAAAAGTTCTGAAACAATAAATAAATAAATAAATAAATACAAACTTTAAAAAAAGTATCTCATAATAAAAAAGATTAAAATAAAATAAAATAAATAAGATTGATAAGCCCCTAGCTAACCTCATCAAAAAGAGGAAAGAAAGGACTCAAATTCAAGCAATAAGGAATGAAAAGGGTGAAATTACTACAGACCCAGCAGAGATACAGGGGATCATAAATAGCTACTTCTAGAATCTTTACTCTCACAGAATTGAAGTCACAGATGAAATGGATAGAGTCCTAGAAAAGTACAAATTACCAAAACTGAATCAAGAAAATATTAGAACTCTCAGTATCCCAATAACAGCCAATGAAATACAAAATGTAATAAAAAGCCTACCATCAAAGAAAAGTCCAGGACCTGATGGATTCTCCTCTGAATTCTACAAGAAATTTAAAGAAGACATAACCCCAGCATGCCTCAAACTCTTCAATGAAATTAAAAAAGGAGGAATGCTTCCAAAATCATTCCTAGAGACAAGTATCACACTGATATCAAAACCAGAAAAGAGATGTAACTCAAAAAGAAAACTACAGACCAATTTCTCTCATGAACATAGATGCAGAAATTCTCAATAAAATCCTGGCCACTAGAATACAACAAATCATCAAGAAGATTATACACCACGACCAGGTAGGATTCATTCCAGGGATGCAAGGATGGTTCAGTATACGCAAATGTATAAATGCAATACACTATATCAACAGAGCCAAGACCAAAAATCACATGATCGTCTCAATTGATGTCGAAAAGGCATTTGACAAAGTGCAACACTCATTCATGTTCAAAGTCCTGTAGAAAACCGGAATAGAGGGCCTCTATCTCAACCTGATAAAAGCCATCTACAACAATCCAACAGCTAGCATAATTCTAAATGGGGAAAAGCTGAAGTCCTTTATTCTCAAATCTGGTACAAAACAAGGATGCCCCCTATCGCCACTTCTATTCAATATACTTCTGGAGTCATTAGCTACAGCCATTAGACAAGAAAGAGAAAAGGAATAAGAATAGGTAAAGAAGAAGTAAAACTTTCATTATTTGCAGATGATATGATAATCTACTTAGAAGACCCAAAGAACTCCACCAAAAAGCTACTAGAATTAATACACAAATTCAGTAGCAGAGCAGGTTACAAAGTCAACACACAAAAGTCAGTGGCATTCCTCTACACAGATAACAAACACACTGAGAGAGGAATTAGAGAAACAGTACCTTTTATGATAGCACCAAAGAAAATGAAATACTTAGGAATCAACCTAACTAAGAAAGTAAAAGACCTTTTCAATGAAAACTATAGTACTCTGAAAAAAGAGATCTTAGAAGATCTCAGAAAATGGAAAGATATTCCATGCTCCTGGATAGGAAGAACCAACACTGTGAAGATGACCATACTCCCTAAATTGTTGTACAGATTTAATGCAATTCCTATCCAAATACCATCAACATACCTCACAGATCTGGAGAATTCATTTCTAAAATTTATTTGGAACCAAAAAAGACCCAGAATTGCAAAGACAATTCTGGGTAACAAAGGTACGGCAAGAGGCATTACAATTCCTGACCTAAAGTTATACTACAAAGCTACAGTAATAAAATCAGCATGGTACTGGCAGAAGAATAGACCTGAGGATCAATGGAATAGATAAGATGCAGAAGCAAATACAAACACACTCAGCCACCTTATTTTTGACAAAGGGACCAAACACGTTTACTGGAACAGCCTCTTTAACAAATGGTGCTGGAAAAACTGGCTCTCTCCATGCCAAAAACTAAAACTTGACCCTAGTCTATCACCGTGCACTAAACTAAAGTTGAAATGGATTAAAGATCTAAATATTAAAAGAGAAACATTAAATCTCCTGGAAGAGAAAGTGGGAGGAAATCTTGAAGACATCGGAGTAGGCAAAGAGTTCATGGACGGAAATCAAATTGCACGTTTAACACTTGAAAGCATCAACAATTGGGACCTCCTCCAGCTAAGAAGTTTCTGCAAGTCAAAGGAAATCCCCAACAGAATGAAAAGACGACCCACAAATTTCACAAAGATTTTAACTAATAAGTATTCAGACAAAGGTCATCTATCTAGAATCTACAAAGAACTAAAAGCCATTAGGGTTCCAAAATTCAAAGACCAATCCAGAAATGGGCATCTGAAATGAACACACAGTTCTCAGAGAAAGAAATTCAGCAAGCCTACAAATACAGGAAGAAATGCTCCACATCACTAGCCATTCATGAAATGCAAGTCAGAACAACACTTAGATGCCATCTCACCCCAGAAAGAATGGCTATCATAAAGAAATCAACCAGCAACAAATGCTGGAGAGGCTGTGGGGGAAAAAGATACTTACAAAACTAGAATTGGATGTTTTGTTCAATCCAGTTATTCCCCTCCCGCTGCTGGGAATTTTCCCAGAACTGAAAACTTCATACCATAGTGATATCTGTGCACCTATGTTTATAGCAGCCCAATTTGAAATAGCCAAATCTTGGAAACAACCAAAATGCCCATCATTTGAAGAATGGTTGAAAAAAAATGTGGTATTTTTATCTAATGGAATATTACTCAGCTATAAAGAATGGTAAGTTTGAAGACTTCATATATAAATGGATGTATATTGAACATATACTTATTAGTGAAATAAACCAGACCTACATGTGTAAATATCATCTCACTAATATAAGAACTTTAAAGAAGAAAATAAGAACTTAAGGGCATAACACAGCTGAATGTGTTATGGATTCAACAACGAAGTGAGTGGAAGCAGATAAAGGAGAAAACATATCAAGAGCAAAACCATGCACTTATGTACACATGATGAATCAGATATTGATCTCAGGAACCTTCAAAAGGTTCATCATATTGATCATAGCACCATGTAGCACTAAAACCATGCTTGGAATGCATGTCACTCTTGTCTTTTTGATGTGTACTGCTCCCAGTGTAAACTCAGTTATTATTCTCTCTCTCAAGAGTATTAGTTGAAAATAAGAGACTGGGCCAAATACCATAGATTTGACAGGCTACAATTTTGTATTTCCTTGAATTTCCAAATATCTGTGTAAAAATTGTGTAACTGCTCATATCACATTGTGTGGAGTGTTATTAGAATAACAGTGATGGTCAGAAAATATCAATTCCAGGCTCAGTCAAAGATACTTGATACTCAGAAAGCCAGTGATGATCAGCTCAAGTACATATGTTATAGAGTACTAGTATCATAAAGCTTTTCTGCTGGAGGGTTAAAAATGTAAGTTAATAGACCAAAAATTGGAGAAAAAGAACGGCTATTAGGATAGCCAATATTTTGACCCTCGTCCTTCAAGGTCAATAAGGACCCAGGATATAAGAGAATATGTGCTGTAATATCCTATAACTCAGAGGTGTCCCAAATTTTCTGGTCAAGGAGATTATGGGACCTCAGAGGAAAGGGATAAATGAACTAAAGTGTGTGTAAGGAGAGTCACCCAGAGAAAAACATTCTCTCAGCCTTTCACCAAAAGCAAACTGGCCAAGCAATGGCCATGACTCATCCCAAAGGCTGACACTAACAACAGTTCTACAAAGTACTGTATATGGTCCCATACTTAATCCTGAGGCGATTGACCCTGGAAGATACAAAAAAATGAATGTTTTGTTATACAGGTCTTGCTTTGACTTGCCCTTGATCACCCAGCAAAAAAAAGCGTAATTACAATGCATGAAACATAGATAGAGCTACGTTGATGAGATGAGCTGTAGGAGGCTTGGATCAGTAGCCTCCAACATTGCAAGCAGCCTCCAACATTGCAAACTTCACTGGTGGCGCACTGTAGAACATTGGACTGTGTATGCATCTGCTTCCTCTTAGTTCAAAGAAAAGAATTTTCTTTTTTGTTCTTTTCTTTTCTTTTTTTCTTAGCAACATGAATAGGACGGTGGGTCATGCCCACACACTGTACTCTGTAGAACTATCGTGAGGACAATATGCAGTGTGTCAACTGTTAAAAAAAGAAAGGGGAAAAGAAAAAAAAAAGTGTTTATTGAAAGTGTTAATGTTTAATTGTTTGATCAATTTTATGTACCTATATATATTAATCTAAACTGATCTGACGATGAAAATATGTAATATAACCATTGTTAAATTTAAATAATAAAAAATAAATTAATTAAAAGTTCACATTAAAATTTTAATTCTGCATTTATATATTTTATGTGCTGTATAAGTGCATGAACAGATATCATTTCTACTGTTGTACAGGCTTATAATAGTCAAGGCTACTATATATTCTATTAATTTCATCTGAAAAATTTGTTATTTCTTTCATTTCTTGAATTCTTCTCTAGGTTTCAATGTTACTACCTCTTAATCACAATGTATTGAAATCTCCAGTATGTTTTACTTACTGCATATATTCTGCCTATTAATTCATAGAACTGTGAAGCTATGATTATATTTCTGTTCCTATTTCAAATTTTCTTGTGTGGCTACATATTTTTTTACTCCTATTTAGTGTCTTTCATATCACTGATTTTGGTCACTTTACTTCAGAGTATTTTATTTCACTTTGTATTCAGTTTAAACCTCATTTGGCATTGTTCTTGGTAAATACATTCTTCATCTTTAAAAGAGACATATAGGCTAAGTACCCTTATATGAAATGCTTGGGACTAGAAGGCTTTTAAAGAATACTTGCTTGTGGAGCCTGGCTGAGCAGCTCAGGATTAAAGCACCTGCAAACAGGTGTGGGGGTAAGAGATTTGATCCCAGGCCTGCTGTGCCATCCCAGCTCTTGGGAGACTATAAGTAGCCAGATCACTATAAGTCCAATCCAGTAGTTGTGAGACCCTGTAGAGCCTTTCACAAAAAAAAAAAAAAAAAAAAAAAACTTACTTGGATGTAAATAATTAAACATCTTGGGCTGGCCTCATAGCTCAGTGGACTAAAGTACCTGTTTAGGCAGAGCACAGAGGCTGGGGTTCAATCCCCACTGTGCTAGGCAAGCACCACCCCAGGGGCATAGTATAATGGTTTTTGAGGCTGGGTGTGGTGTTATGCACCCATCATCCCAGCCTTTGGGAGGCTCAAAACAGAGGAGAATCACTCCAAGTCTGATGTATGTAGTGAGACCCTAGAGACCCTATCCTAAATAAATAAATCAATAATAATAATAATAATAGCAATAATTAGATATCTTGGGCATCATGGACTCTAAATCTAAATAAGGCATTCATTTTGCTTTCCTGTATACCTTACCCACATACCCAAAAGATAGTTTCGTAGACTATTTTAGTGTACCTGCATTTGGATTGTGACAGTGTACAGTCTGCCATGGAATTTTCTATTTGTAGCGTCATGTTGGCACACATGACATTTTGGATTCTGGAGTATTGTAGATTTTTCATATTTGGACTATTAATGATCAACTTGTACTCCATTTTACTTCCAGAGTGTTTTATTACTGTCTTAAACTAGGTCTAGAATTCTTAAATCTAGTTAATGACACCATCAAAAAACTAATGGGCTGTGTCTTTTTGTATCATCCTTGGCTTAAGAGACCTAGCTATTACAATGAAAAATCTGTACTATCAAATTTTTCCTTTGTCTACTTATTTAATTAGCCATTTATTGATTATAAAGTATGTGATATTCTGTACTAAATTAAACATAGATAAATAAGATAGCTTCTGCAAAGAATTTTAGGATTAGAGAGATAAGTAGGGCAAAATAATATAATAAGCACTGTTATATTTATGTGTAGTTATATGAAGTATGGAAGGGGAAGTAATTTTCACTATTAAGGAAAGAGTCACTTGTTAATAAGAAACTTCCTTAAAGACGATTAGGATTTTCTACATAGAGATAAGACGTGGAGCCATAAAATTATTCTAAATATGGGAAATAGCATATGTACAGTCATGGAGGTATAAAACAGAATAATATGTTTGGGGAAAATAGAAACAAGTTCCCTATTATAGAATATCAAATGTGTGACTAAGAATAGGGATATACACAATTTCAGAGATACAGACAGCTAGGTTATGAAGGTCTATGGACTGCTTTGAAGGACTTTAATGTTCAGTGAAGTGTAGCTTATGGAAATAGGAAAGTCAAATTAAATGGAATAGTTTGGTAATTGTGATTAAAAGCAGTCTTTATGAGATTTGCTAACATTCCAAACTAAGACTAAAGGAACAGAAAACAGATACTCATAAAATAGAACCCACCATCAAAGGAAGGAAGACAAGCAAAAAAAATCAGGATTGTTAGAATAAAATGAGTTTCAATTTTCTGTGATAACATAGATGGAAACCACCAGCCAAGCAACCTGACTAGAAAATTTGAGGCTGGAAATAGAAATACTGGCATTCTTAACGTATGAGTAATTTTTAAATGTGGCCCTGTATGAGTTTGCTTTAGAAGAGGTTATTGTGTGAAAAGAGATGTCAGAATATAGCACAATGCAGATGCCAAGCAAATGACAGTTGAGTAAAAGTGACTGAAGGGGGGACTAGTGGAAGAGGTAGAATACCAGGTCCAGAAGAGAGTAATCACACAGAGGGGGAAGATCCATGATCCCCAAAATGCTTTTCCGATCTCAGCTCATGTCATTTACTCTTACACAGATCAGTAAGAACAAATAATACCAGGTTTGAATTAAAATTATACTCGAGCCTATGAAAGATAATAACTATTCAATTTACCTTTTTTTTTTTTGTCTTTTTTGAGACGGGGTTTCATTGTGCAGCTCAGGCTGGCCTTGAGCTCACTTTTTTAGCGCAGGCTGGTCTCGAACTCACACTGATCCTCCTGCCTCAGCCTCCCAAGTGCTGGGATTCAGTTTACCTTTAGAGATTATGTCTATACTCAACAGAATGTCATCATTCAGAATGATTTGTCCCATCTTTCTTAGATTGTTCAAAGATTTTGTATTTTTTAGGTTTTTAAAAAATTATTATTGCTGCTTAAAGTGCTCTTTTTGGTGGAATACTCAGTGAGGTCTTGGCTTTTTTGTTTTTGCTCAAACTTTGTGAGATCCAGTCTTTTTTTGTTTTCAGAGACAGGATCATGCTGTGTGTTCTAGGCTAGTCTTGAACTCACTAAGTAGTGCAGGCTGACCTTGAACTTGCACGTATCTTCTGTCAGCCTCCTGAGTTCTGGGATTATAGGTGTACTTTTATGCCTAGTGAGAACACATAGACCCAAACCTTTAATTTTTATTCCATCTTTGATAAAGTTTAGTTAATTGATATGTATTGACTTGGGGTGGGGGGGTATATGCATTCATGCTAAGGGCCTTACATGTACTTAGCAAGCCCTGTACTACTGAGCTATACCTTAAGCCCTGACTATGTATTATCTTAAAGCTTAGCATTTTTGTTCTAATTCAAACTGATTTTAACATTTGTTTTTATTAATGCCTAAGATTTCATTATGCTTCCCTCAAATAAGAAGGAGAAAATCATAATAATAGTCATGTAGGGGACCACCCACTTGGGGATCCCCCTCCTGTTGCTCTCCCTGACAGGAGCTTTCTTTCCCTCAATAAATATGTTCTGCTCAAAAAAATTAAATTAAATTAAACTTTTAAGAAATGGTCATATGTAGCATGTTCAAATCAGTTAGGTCCAAGTAAATATTATTAATAGGGAATATAGAACTGATGGTTGCTAAAGTAGAATTTGAAACACAAAAAGAAGGTAAATTATTGTTATCAAGCTTTTGCACATTTGTAATTTGTTTGTAATTACAGTGATTTTGTTGTTGTTACAGTTGGTAGTATCCTTACTTCTCTGCCTTCTGGACTGGATCATGGCCTTACCTCTAAAGACACTACTCCAACCAGTCCATGCAGCAGCACCAGAAAATGATAAAGCAGAAAAATCTGTTCTGAATTGTATTTATAAGGTAACTTTCTCTCTTATTTCATTGTTTATTTGGTAATCAGAAGTTTTACTTAAATTACAAAAATACTATAACAGTTTCATTGTTTTAGAGCCAGTAATTTTCTAAGAATATAGATAGTAAGAATACAAATTCAGTTTACAGTACCTAAAGGTAATTTAGGGGTACTTTCTGTAGGATACTTGTTTCATTGCAAAATTTTGTGTTCTTTGTTAAATAAGAAACTCACTGATTAAATTTCAGTTATTTTCACTTCAATTAAAGCCCTATCTTAAAATATGTATAGCTTTTGCCAAGTTCTTATGTTACAGTGCACTTTTTCCCCCTGTTGCATTTATTTCTTTATTTTTGTTTACACATGCGATTTACAGCTTTCTTTTCCCATATATTTACAGGTTTTACATGGGTGTGTCTATGGAGCTCAGTGTTTTAGCAATCCAAGGTATTTTCCAATAAGCCTCTCTGACTTGGCATCTGTAGATTATGATCCATTTATGCATTTGGAAAGTCTCAAAGAGCCTGAACCTCTACACTCTCCTGATTCAGAGCGATCTTCTAAACTCCAACCAGTAACAGAAGGTAAAATAAGTTCTCTTCAGGATATTACTGCTTTTTTTTTTTTTTTTTTACCTTTTTCCAATTAGATTTGTAGATATACTACAAATCTACATATAATGATCACATGCATCATAGAGAACTTGTACCTGTATATGATACAGCATTTCTTTCTTTTTCTCATGTCCCTGCCCTCCTTTCAACCCCTCCTCTTCCCCTTCTCATTTACAAAAACTTTTTTTCATTTTTTTTTTCAACTTTTCTTTCCTTCTCCCTTCCCTTTCCATTATTCCCCTCCCTATTTGAACATTTTCTTCCTATTTCACAATACCTCATATATATTTTGGTCCTTATTTACACTTTTGGTTTCTCACACCAGAGAAATAATCCAGTGTTTACACATGCATCAGCTTATTTCACTTAGGAATGTGATCTCAAGGTATATCCATTTAGCTGGAAATGTCTCAAATTGATTCTTTTTTATCACAGAGTGGTACTCTACTGTATAAAAACCCACATTTTCTTTATCTGTTCACCAGTTGCTAGGAATTTGAGCTGTTTGCAACATTTACTATTACAAACCATGCCACTATAAGCATAAATGTGCATATATCACTATGGTAAGATGCTTATAATTCTTTTGAGAAGATGCCAAGAAGGCAGATAGCTGGGTCAAATGGAACCTCTAGTCCTAGTTTTTTTGAGAAATTACTGCAGTGTTGTTGTACTACTGTACACTTGTACCAGCAGTAGAGAAGGTTTCCTTTTCTTCCCATAACCCCTCCAGCGTGTGCCATTAGCTGATCTCTTGACAAAAGTCTTCCATCTGGGGTGAGATGGAATCTCAGTGTTGTTTTAGTTTGCATCTCTCTAATGACCAGTGATGTTAAACATTTTTGCATGTATTTATTTTCTGTGAATTTTGTCATTTGAGAAGTGTGAACTCATCTCACATGCCCATTTCTAGATTGAATCTTTAAATTTGAGAGGTCTGGGTTTTTTGTTTTGCTTGGTTTTTTGGTTGTTTTAGTTCTTTATATGTTCAAGATAGTAATCCTTTGAGGGATAGCTTACAAATTTCTTTTGTATACCACGTGCTTTCTAATAAGATCAGATCCAATTGTGTATTTTATGTGAGAGTTCCTGTGGAATCAGGGTTTTGTTCATAAAACTTTTCCATGTACCATTGTCTTGAAGAGTTCTGCCTATCCTATCTTCTAGTAGATTTAGTGTTTTTGTTTTAATATTTTTATCTTGGATCTATTTTGATTTTAGTTTAGTGCATGGTGAAAGATATGGGTCTCATTTTAATCTCAAGCATGTGCAAAGGCAATTTTTCAAGCACTGTGTATTAAAGAGGCTATTTTTTTTTTTAAGGCTTTCTTCAGTAAACGTGTTTTGTGCTTTTATCAAAGATAAGGTGAACTAAGTATGTCTCAAGCTGTTTGTGCATCTAATATGTTCCCTTGATCCTTAAGTCTGTTTTTTTGGCAACTACCATGCTGGTATTACCATAGTAGCTTTGTAGCATTATTTCATCTCCAGGATTGTAGTACCCCAACGTTGCTGCTGTTACTCAGAATTTCTTTCATATCCTAGTTCTCTTGTGGTTCCAAATGAATTTTAATATTGTTTTCTCTGATTCAGAGATAGGCTGTTGGAATTTTGATCAGAATTGCATTTAGTCTTTATAGCAATTTTGGAAGTATAGCCATTTTCACTATATTGGTTATTTCTGCCCAAGTGCGAGGGATATCTTTCCATTTTCTGATACCCTTTTAAATCTGTTTTTTTTTCCATAACACTGTAGTTTTCAATGTCTTTTACTTACTTTGTTATATTTAAGTCCTAGTCTTTTTTTCTGGCTGTTATTGTGAAAGGTATTTCCCTAATTTCCCTCTCAATGAGTTTATTATTCATATAAAGGAAGATTATTGAGGTTTTCTTTTTAATTTCTATTTATTTATTTGGTACAGGGTCTTGCTACGCAGTTAGGATTCATAGTGATCATCCTGTCTCAGCTTCCCCAGCACTAGGATTATAGGCATGTGTCATCACACCCAGTTATGGGGTTGGCCTGGTGCTTCTGGGGTCCCAGGGCCAGCATGCAATGCACTGCTGGGGATCAAACTCTGTTGTACTGGGGATTGAACTCAGGTCCTTGTGCTTGCCAGGCAGGTGCTTAACCACTGAGCTATCTCACCAGCCATGTTATTGAGGGGTTTGTTTGTTTGTTTGTTTGTTTGTTTGTTTTTTGTCTTTTTGAGACAGGGTCTCATTATGCATTTCAGGCTGGCCTTGAGCTCACCTTTGTATTCTAGGCTAGTCTCGAACTCATACTTATCCTCCTGCCTCAGCCTGCCAAGTGCTGGGATTACACACGTGTGCCACCACACCTGACTAGGTTATTGAATTTTGAGCATTGACTTTGTATCGGGCTATGTTACTGAATTTGGTTATTAAATCTAACAGTCTCCTGATGGAGTTTTTGAGGTCCTTCGTGTAGAGTATCATGTCATCTGTGAATAATAATAAATTACCTTTTTCCTTACCGATCATTATTTCTTTTATTCTTTCTCTTGTATAATTGTTGTGGTTAAAGTTTCCAGAACTGTATTGCATAAGAGTGGTAATGGTTGATATCTTTGTCTTGTTCCTGATTTTAAGGTAAAAGCTTTCACCTTTTGTCCATTTTGTATGATGTTGGCTGTTGGTTTTATCAGATTGAGATAAAGACCATGTATTCCAATTTTCAATAGTGTTTCTATTATGAATGAGTATTATCTTATTTCTTCTTCAATTTTGAATGATAGTTTTGTGGGGTACATCAGTCTAGGTTGAAGGTTGTTCTCTTTTACAGTTTGAAATATTTCATGCTTTTCTTAAGAGTTTGTGTCAAGAAATCAGCTGTGGTTCTGATAGGCTTTTCTTTATAGATAATTTATTTCTTTTCCATAATCACTTGTATTGAATTCCTGGAATCTTGACTTTGATACAGCTGAGTATTTCTGTGTGTGTGTGTGTGTGTGTGTGTGTGTGTGTGTGTGTGTGTGTGTGTGTGGCTAATTCCAGTTTTGTGTACCTCACTTACCTGTAAGTCAATTTCTTTTTCCCTACTAGAGAAGTTGTCCACCATGATATCTGTGAACGGTTTTTTATATGTATCATTTGTACTGTCTCCTGCTTTTTCATTGACTCCAGTGAATCTCATAATTGTTTTTTGCCTTGTCTAGAATCTATTAGATTGGTTTCTTCTTGAGTCCGCATTATGGATTCCATTTCTTTCCTAAGCATTCGTGGCTTCCATAATTTTTTTAAGTTCTTTTGTTACTTTTTTGGTTGTCATTTGTTTGTTTCATCTTTACTCTAGAGTCACTAAGCATGGTTATCACTATGGACATGATCTGCAGATAGCTGAGAAATTATTTCTGATTTGATTTTTTTTTTCCTGGAGCCTCATTTAATTGTGTTTTCTACTGTTTCAGAGATAACCTGCGTGGGTCTATTTTTTTTTTTTTTTAATATATTGAGTTCAGGGTCTCCAGGGTCTCACTGCACAGAACAGATTCACAGTAACCCTGTTTTCAGCTTCCCAAGTACTGGGATTACAGGCCAATACCACCATACCCAGACTTGGTCACTGGCTCATTATGCCCCAGAGGCAGGGCCAGGATGACATGCTGGAGATCAAACCCCGGTCTCTGCATCTGGTGCTTTAGTCCACTCAGCTATCTGGCTGGCCTTTTGTGGATGACTTTTGGATTGCCCCACCTCATCGCTTCCTGGGTTTGCCTTTGATGAACTGGATGTCTGAGATTGCATGTTAAGTTTAAGCCTCATAGTTTTTTTGTTTTTATTTTTTTCTTTTTCTTTTAGTTTAATTCCTCAAAGCTTGTAAATGACAAGCTTCATGCATATTTTTATCACTAGCAAACCCTTAGGAAATACCTGCTTCTCAGAGGTGTCCTCTAGGTCTAATTTGTTTTTGGCCTTTAAGTTTGTTGCAAGATTGTGTCTCTTAGCCGGGCGTGGTAGCACACACCTATAATCCCAGCACTTGGGAGGCTGAGGCAGGAGGATCCCTGTGAGTTCGAGACCAGCCTGGGCTACCAAAGTGAGCTCAGGGCCAGCCTGAACTGCATAGCAAGACCCTGTCTCAAAAAGCCAAAAAAAAAGATTGTATCTCTTCAGCTTTTGAGAATGAGATGTTGGCTGCCTACTTGGCCCAGTCCCTGATTCTTTGGCATTGACCCACAGTATTTTCTATGACCCTCAGTGAATGTCAGTCTTAGTACACCTGGAAGAATGCAGATAAGAACAATTATGTCTTTGGTTAACGTGGTATGATCAGCAATAACAGTAGTATATAAAAACACAGCCAAATGACAAACAGAGGTAGCCATTAATTTGCCACCTTTAATGGTATGAAATACGTTTGTTGTCACATAATAAAATCTAAAGCCAGAGAATTTGATGCAATAAAGAAGGCAATATGCCAGTTCTACCCTCAGGCGAGAAAATTTAAAAGCGATTGGGAAGAAAGTAGAGAAGTGAGAAAAGATAAGATCAGAAGCAAGGCTGGACAACGAAGAAAGATGACACAAACTAGGGTGAAATGGTACAACAGATTGGAGGGAAAGAGAGAAAACAAGAAGTAAGAAAAACAGCTGGGCGTGGTGGCTCACGCCTGTAATCCCAGCACTCGGGAGGCTGAGGCAGGAGGATTGGTGCTAGTTCGAGACCAGCCTGGGCTACAAAAGTGAGCTCAAGGCCAGCCTCAACTGCATAGCAAGACCCTGTCTCAAAAAGACAAAAAAAAAAAAAGAAGAAAAATAGAACAACTACAAAAAAAACTAGAAACCATGTTCACAGTCATATAAAAACAAAATCAAACATTGAAATAAAAAACAGGGGGGGGCCTGGCAGGATGGCTCAGTGGTCTAAAGCGCCTGCTTGGGAAAGCTTGGGCGGCTTCAGGGACCGCGGTTCCATCCCCGGCACCACATGCTGCGCCAGCCCTGCCCTCGGGACAGGCTGAGCCGGCCATAAAAATGAGTGAATAAACAAACAAAGGTTCTGAAACAAGAATGAATGAATAAATAAATAAATAAA